>JAJJWW010007093.1:0-10835 GCA_023531295.1 Papaver armeniacum
TCTTTAGACAAGACAAACACTAGGTTAGTTAACTGGTCTTTTTTGTCAAAGCATTCGATTAGACTTGAATAACCGAATCCTCCAATTTGATCAGTTTAACTAAGATCATAATTAACTTAGTTTCTCTTATCCGAAATCAATTTGGACTAAACAAATGATCCCGTATATTGTTAAGCCATAAACAATACATACAAACTACAATAAATTGACGTGCACAATTATTTTCTTAACCGAAAGAAATTGAGACAAACATAAACATTATAGCACCGTAATTGCACCGAACTTCGTTAAGCAAAAACACTTGATACCCACAATAAAGAAGATACCAAAAAATAAGTCAAATAAATTGACATTAGTTTTTCTTAACCTAAAACAATTGAATCACACACACATCCATACATAATATAATGGAACATATCAATTGTATTTAAATTTTGTTATGCAAAAGCAAAATATATGCAATATAAAAAGCTTTTCTTAAACAGGAAAACGATTAACTAACAAATTCGTTACCTCAAATTCCGTAGCCTCTTCTCCCCAGAAAGATATATCATTAAGCGCTAGTTCAAATAAGAACTCTCCCCAGTGTGTTGTCATCCTCTCGCAAGAACAAAAAAACAACAACAAAAGCAACCGTTACCAGAGAAAGGTTGAAACGGTTTTAACTAATGTGTACCAATATAAAAAGTTGAAAACCTGAAACGCATATGTTATGCTAAACAACTCATGTAAACACAAATTGATACAACTGAAAATGCACAACCACACCCAACAATTCATTTGGCGATCTGAGAGGACTTACTCCAATACACTTTCTAGAGAATCAACTAGACAGATAGACTCAATCTAGAGTAAAGTATATCAAAGAGTTTTAATATCTCTGTTTCACAATGTAATCAGCAAATCAAACAGATAGAAATACGTGAGCCTGATTTTTATGTGAAACTACTTGAACGGTACCAAAGACCAATGTTCAAGTGTCAATCAATGTAAATCAACAACCCAAGGTTGGATATTCTAATTGATTGATCTAAACACACAACCTGTGATATTTCAATTATATAACAAAATATAATGCGGAGAAGAAGTAACACAGACACTAGAATTTTTTTAACGAGGAAACCGCAAATGCAGAAAAACCCTAGGACCTAGTCCAGATTGAACACCACATTGTATTAAGCCGCTACAGACACTAGCCTACTAACAATTAACTTCGGACTGGACTGTAGTTGAACCCTAATCAATCTCACACTGATTCAAGGTACAATTGCGCTCCTTACATCTCTGATCCCATCAGGATACTACGCACTTGATTCCCTTAGCTGATCTCACCCACAACTAAGATTTGCTACGACCCAAAGTCGAAGACTTGATAGACAAATATGTCTCACACATAAAAGTCTATAGATTGAATAAACTGCCTCTCCGACGTAACTACCCAAGAGTTTTTGTTCCGTCTTTTGATAAATCAAGGTGAACAGGAACCAATTGAAAACCCGGATTTATATTCCAGAAGAAAAGCCTTGAATTATCAATCACCTCACAATAAACTTAACCGACTAGCGAAACAAGTTATTGCGGAATCACAAACGATGAGACGAAGTTTGTTTGTGATTACTTTTCTATCTTGCCTATCGGAGATATAAAATCTTGAGCCAATTATTTCAATTGCACTCAACACGATAGAAACAAGTAAGATCAGATCACACAACTACAAAGATAATAGTTGGGTTTGGCTTCACAATCCCAATGAAGTCTTCAAGTCGTTAACCTACAGGGTCTCGAGAAGAAACCTAAGGTTAAAGGAGAATCGACTCTAGTTATTCAACTAGTAACACACATGAAGTGTGGGGATTAGGTTTCCTAGTTGCTAGAGTTCTCCTTTATATAGTTCTCAAATCAGGGTTTGCAATCCAAGTTACCTTGGTAACACATCATTCAATATTCACTGTCAGATGAAAAACCTGTTTTAACCAAGCTAATATCTTTCAACCGTTAGATCGAACTTAGCTTGTTACACACAAATGAAATGTACCCTAATTTAGGTTTATGTAGCCGTACCTAAATGTGTACACCAGGTTGGTTCACAAAATAGTTAACCGAGGTTAGCCATATGATTACTCTCATATCAACCTTATTCATCTTAACCATAACTAGTTCAAATGACTCAAATGAAACTTGTTAAATAGTTGTTTAATTGTTTATAAAACACAATTGAAACCAAATCGGTTTGATTCACATGAATCAATCATGAACATTATAGCCACGGTTTGCAAATATTGCATTCCTTATGATTTAAATGTTTAAGTCCATGAACTGACCGATTTGACAAAGTAACCAACTTACGATGCGCATTTGGCATGCGTATTTAAGTAAACCGGTTTTGAGTTTGTTAAGTTTCCAAACTCAACAGAAATTTTCGGTTCGAAAACTTCCCCAGTATGCGTACATGCTTAAGGTGAATAGTTAAGAGTTTATCAAAACCCACCAATTTTGTATACACACATATGCATACTCTTGGCTTCCGGTTTATGGATTTATACACTAATGTGCAAACACACTATATATGCTTATATCCAAAGATGGTTACATTCTCAACTCTTTATTGCAATCATTGAAACATTCTTCTATAATGACAATAGTCGTTTTCACACACTATTAGCATCAAATCAATTTTCAAGATATTGAAATAATCGTTATTGAAACCTTCCAAGTCTTACAACAAATGATTGTATCACACAAGCCATGTAAGATGTAACTAAGCAATTTTCTCATGATATAAGATGAACTTGGTCGAAGCGACAGCTTACCAACACATATTTCGAGAAATATGTAAGCGAGATATACTCAGCTCGAAATCTCAAATATGTACAGAGAAAATTATATCGTAACACGACTTATGTCTCAATATAGGAGATAATAGAAATAGACTTTCCAAGTGATAAATGAGTTCAAGTCTCCACATACCTTTTGTCGAAGAAGTTCCACAAGCTTCCCTTAGTAGTTCTTCGTCTTCAAGAGATGAAGACCGTGAAAACTAAGCTCAACTACATTATCTATGTCCTAGTCCGAGACATCTATAAATAGGCTAGAAATCAAGACTTATAGTTTTGATCACTAACATTGACAAACATGCTTGAGATAGCAACGCATGCGAGTTCGACCGAGCAATGCTCTAATAATCTCCCTCTTTGTCAATTTTAGTGACAAAACTATCAATACATATGGATTACAAAATAGATAAAAATGTAGCTTCTCATCCACATGCTTGATCTCCCTTGGCATCTTCAACGCGACTCAAATCTTCGTCACTTAAGTACTCCATGATCCTAAAGGTTGTAAGTTCAACATCATAGTTGTTGAAGATCCGTAGTGATAACAATGAGAAAACAATAATGCTCTCAATCATTGTTATACAAAGGTCATAGTATCATTACACAGCATCAAAGTTCAATTGTATCACAACTTTGATAACAATACTATGGTGATATTCAACACTCCCCCTTAGTCAATACTTTATCTCAACATGAAAACCACTCCCCCTTACATAATGATCCGTAAACCATATGTATTTGTAGTATCACACTACACATTAATTCTCCCCTTTTTGTCAATATAAATTGGCAAAGGCACAAAAACTAGTGGGATCCTCATGAAATTTTCACGGAGATACTTCATGACCAAAAGAGAATACCATACCAACTTATTTAGATGCCATCGTAAAGCTGAAGCTAAATGCATTCATCAAGGAATAAAGATACAAGATAATCCGTACAATATTCCACAACCGCACTCCCCAAAAAGATTTGGCAATTAAGCACAAGTTCAAAATGAACTCTCCCCCCATAATATGTCATCCAGAAGGAACAACAAAGGCGACCTTACTTTCACAAGAAAAGAATGATTTTCTTTTGGATAATGTAGATGAGAATCTGCAGCAAAGAATGTTCCAACGAAGTTTTAATCAACAAGTGTATGCGAATACATCACAGGCTATTTGAAGAATGACGTAGCAAGTGACACCAGCCTAATCACGAGGAACGTGTGAAGACCTTGCGAGATTGAAAAGCACGTGCAAAGAAATCCGTTGTAAGCTTGCGAGAACGACGCAAGCTAGATCCGAAAATAGGGGCCCTATTAGCTGTCATCCACTATATAAATACCTATATAAAGAGGAGAGCAGGAGATAGAAAAGGGGGGATAATTTTGGTAAGAGAGAGAGATATATTTTTAGAGAGAGATTATTATTTTCTTTATCATCTTCTTCCCCTAAAACTAGACTTAGAGCTCCAAATACTCACTAATGGAGTCCCAATGTAAGACTTATGTAATTTCAATAATCATAGTGGAGAATCCTAACCCCGTGGATGTAGATCACATTGATCGAACCACGTAAATTCTTGTGTATCCATTTATAATTTTAGTACTTTTATCTTTATTTTCATATCAAATAAGTTTAGATCTAGAAATTAGTATCAAGATATGATAAGGGGTGTGTTGTGGGATATCCTGCAACTACATTTTTGGCGCTAGAAACAGGGAGTGAGAGGAAGAATTTATCCTACTTGATACTTGTTGGTCCAAGAAAATTCAGAGAAATTGGTTACTGATAGTGAGGTATTCTACGGGAATCTATGAGCTTTAAAGGAAGAAAGGAAGTTCCCTGAGTATCATTCTTAAAACAACAAACGCATCTTAGTAGTTCGGAAGAGAGATGTGGATATGAGGAAATCGTCAAAAAAAGTGAAATCCACACAGCCGTGCCAGCAACTCATCCAAAAGGACAAATCTATTATCAAACTTCTATATTTTTGCTTTATCTTTCAGATCTGTGGATTTCAAAACAAAAAATAGGGGATAGTCTCACCTTAAAACTAAAAAACTGGTTCTTCATAAAATTTAATTTTCGTTCTGAAGATTTTAATCAAAACAAGTTTTTCTTAAGGATTTATAACAACCAAATCATGTTTTACAAATCCATTCAACTGATTTCAAAATAAACTAAAACCGAAAGTTTCGATTGATTTGATTTATAAGCTATATTTGTGTATTGCTAACTGAATCAATCTGTTATTTGCATCAAAATCATCGTTAAACAAAGGCAAAAAAGATTTTGGTCATCTACGCGAAGAATAGAAAGACCGAAGGAATAGAAAGACAGTGAAGCTGTGTTATAACTTGCGAACATGAGCAACTAAACCTATGAAGAAGAGGAGGACTGGATTGTGCGATAAATTCGCAGAAAAGAAATTCGAGTTCAACATAGAAAGCTATCCCAAACTTTGTTGAAATAGCAAACGGTAAAATGAACTATCACGAGAAGTTAGAGGCAAATTACTGAAGGAAGTAAAGGAAGGCAAAGTCTAAGACATGGTACACAGTAGCAAAGTTTCTGCGAAGAGGGAAGAAAAGACGCTATAGTTTTATTTACTTCGTCAAAACTTATTAGATCGATCAATCTAGTTCTCGCCAATCAAGCTATCTCGCAGAAACAGATTAGTTCGCAACAATTTAGTTCGAGGCAATCAGCTCAATCCACATCTCAGCTCAGTTCGGGACAATACCAGTTCGAATCAATCAATACCTGCGAAATTAATAGTTCTTGCGAAGTTAATAGTTCCTGCGAAGAAGTTGGAAGGTGGAAAAGAAAAGCTCACATGGCAAATAAGAAAACAGATACATTAAGGGCAAATTAACAAGGGGGTTCCAGCGTATTTTCATACTTTCAAACGGCAAATGGTGGAAGAAGTTGTGAAGAATCAGATAAGCAAGAAACGAAAGTAAAAAAAGAAGGAGATGAAAAAAGCTGCATCAACAAAAAGATTTAAGATATGAAGTCAGGCGAATCTGCATCATTAACTAGTTAAGAAAACAGACCGTACTGAAGTTTTACTTCATTATCAACTTCAGTAAACAACTAATTTAGTTACGAGGTTAATTTCTACTTGGAGAGAAATAATATGAGCAAAGAGAAAGATGCAAAACTACCTTCATCAACAATCTTTATCTCGTCAAGTGATCGCTTAGGAGCAAACAAATCAGCCAGCTTAGACCCAACGAACCAATTTACTCGGAATATTAGTTCTTAGACCATCAGCGAAGTTCATATCTCTTTAGACTAACCAGCTCAATAACTACGAGCAACGAAACCAAAAGGGAAGTATTTATATCTCAAAATTCGACAATAATTATGAGGAAAGATATTAATCATAAAATTATTGAGAATACCATATCATGATAGAAATGATTACAGGATCAAATGAATAATCGAATGGCATTATACAATAACGTTCATCATAAAATTTTGGCCCATACTCATAAACATTGATGCAAAGGGACGTTAGAAAATTAATTTTTGATACAAAGTTATGCTTTTAGTTTTGTTGAACACATACTAATTAATGTCTCAAATTCACAGGAGCACTTACAATTATCGTAGCAGGCAAAACCATCATAAGGGTTCAATGAAGAACACCAAGAGAAAAAGAACAAGAAGCAGCATATTACAAGGAAAAGAAAAACAGCTCTGCGAGGACGGGAGCACAACAAAGAAGAGGGAAATGCGAAAAAATCATCTCAATCAACAGGGACGGAGAAAGAGCAGCAAGAAGAATTATCTACAAACCCATTGAGAGATAACAGATGATGAAGAGGAAAATTCCAGCAAAGTTCAATCGTGAAAGAAGGACATAGGCGAAGCTTACTTCATCAGAAATTTCAGCGAACATCAACTCGAGTGATTACTCATCAAACTAGCCACACCAACAGTGAGGAGACTTCGGGATTCGCACCGAGCAAAGTAAATTAACTATATCACCAGCGAAGAGAAGTCCCAGCGAAAATTAATTTTGCAACCCTCAATGAAGAGCAAGAGGCTAACGAAGACAAAAGTTCACTTCGCCAGAACATCATCAACAAACGACGAGCTTATAGCCAGACAATACTTAGAGATTATTAGTACAATCACTTCGGAACAGATGAACCAGTTATTTTCCTTTCGTCTTTGACTTTAAAATTTCTTACATGGAGTAATATCAATCAGTAGAATCATTAGAAGAGTTTGACTAAAGAAATTCATTTTGTGATTGTAAACCACAAACAAAGAAGAAGATACCAAGAGAACTTGCTTTATCATCAGATTTAATGAAGTACCATCATCGGCGAACAATCAGAGACCTCATCAACCAATCATTCCAAATAGCAAATGGAGAAGAGAGACTTCAAGAGATATTCATAGTAAGCAAAGGAGTTTTCCTCACAAAATTAAGCTAACTAACGAAGAAAATTAACCACATCACTTGCAGAGGAAAGGGATGATTGAACAGGCGAAGTTACATTACAGAGAGATATAGAAAGATATGGAAGTGTTAAACATACACATAAAATCAGGCCAGGAGAAGAAGAAGAAAATACACGGACAAAATTTATACAAAGAGCGATTAAATAAGAATAAGTTACGCGAATTGCACCTCCCAATCACAAATAGGAATTCGCAACGATGGTTCTGGTTGGAGAAAGGAAGCTATAGACCACGGGTTCGAATCCCTCATCAAGTTTAGTTTTTTGCACATTTTTGAAATCATAAAGGTGAAGAAATGCAATAAAGCTACAGCACTGTGCATTTCTTTCGCACACGACAAGTAGTACAGATGGTTAGAGAAGGGGTATGCAAACTAGAGGTCGCGGGTTCGAGTCTTCACCTTCGCACATAATTTTTTTCCTTACAAATGTTTAAATTGCAGACGTTTACCTTGCGATATTCGCGTCGCCTACGCTCATTACCAGCGTAAAGAAAATGAGTAGCGAGGCAAGCCCAATTCGCCAAGCCCATTGACTCGATAATTTATGCAATATTTTCGCACAACTAAGGTCCAATGATTAGTAAAGCAATTCATATTCTTCCGTGAAAGACAGCAAGCAAAGTAAAATCACAAGAAAATGAAGAAATGAAGGAATAAAGAAACGCGAATAAAATTTCGCAGAGATTAATGACAAAGAAAGGGGCGAACCCGCAATGGCGTACACCTAGTTCACGAAATCAAAATTTCGCAAGAGGCAAATGTAAGACCTAAAGTGCATCATAAAAGGGGGTACTGACATGGCTCAGGGGAAAGGTTACACCGCCCCTGGAACTTGAGTCATGGAGATTTGGGGTCAATAAAGCCCATCCAGGAGAGGTACCTTGGATTTTCAACCTAAGCTTATGACTTGGTTTGGACGACCGAGGGTCTCTTCTAAGGAGTCAGCACATGATCAAGGCGCCGAGGTACACGGTTGAGCCAAGAGTGCCTGGGGCGTTTGAAGCGTCTCGGACATTCTTGGAAAGTCTTGGCGTATGCTGCACTCGGCCCGAAGAAAACTCCACTTAGGGTGCATTCTCGTAACCATAAGCCCTATAGGCAAAAGGGATAAGAGGCTGCGAAAACAACTGGTTGTTGTTAAGACCGGATGGGAGGAACTAGTCTTGTATGGTCGATGTACGCCTCCTTGAAGGGGCAACCCGGGGAGATGATAAGGGCGGCACCCTCCATTAGGGAGCTGATAAGTGTTTTAAGACGCAAATGTCATGAGGCTTTATTTTCGCAAGAAAATTTAGGCTTGTCATATTTGTGCAACAATCCTGAAGAGGCAATAATACAAAAGACAAGATAAGACGAGATCAATGGGTCAGTATATGAAAATGTAAGGACGTCCTGCGATTTCGTCACAAGACGGCAATGTCACGGGGCTTTATGTTCGCAAGAATGTCTAGGCCTGTCATATTGTCGCAACAAATATATCCTGCAGAGGCAACAATACTAGAGAAATGATAAGACAAGATCAAGGGGTCATTACACGAAATTGTAACGACGTCCTGCGATTTTGTCGCAATGACAAGAGGTGGCACAGTAAGACCTTTAACTAGGAAGGCAAAATAAGACCACATAAGAAAATGAGTAAGCAAATAAAGCTTGCGAAAATGATTATATGTAAACAAATAAGTTTGCGAATATATACATGGAAATGAGTCTCAGAGACATCGAAAAATAACAAAGAAGTATTATTTAATCTCTCAAGAAGATTATTTAGAATCTCTGAAGTATTATTTAGAATCTCTCGAAGTATTATTCAGAATCTCTAAGAAGTGTTATTCGAATCTCTCGAAGTATTATTCGAAACTCTTAGCAAGACTATTTAGAATCTCTCAGAGTGTTATTAGAATCTCTCAAAGAAAGTATTATTTAGAATCTCTCGGGAGTATTATTCAGAATCTCAGAAGACTATTTAGAATCTCTCAGAGTGTTATTCGAATCTCTCGGCAGTATTATTTAGAATCTCAGGAGTATTATTCATAATTTCGCGAGGAAGTATTTATAATTTTCGAAGTATTCATAATTTCAGAATGAGTCGAATTCTCGAGAATGTGATTATTTTGAAAAATGTGGTTATTTCGCACAATTATTTCGCAAATTTAAAAGCAACTCGAAGAGATTATACTATCACATGAGCACAAAACAAGAGACAGAGGCAAGATAAGAATGAAGAAATAACTCGCTCATTCAGCATTTTCTCAACGATTCTACCCTCGTAGATAAACAACAGAGGCAACTATGGATTACCAAGAAAAAACATTTTATATTCTTTATCTTCTCGGCAAGAATCATTTCCAAAGTGGACGTTCACTGATGAATAACAAGAATCCTCAACAAAAACGGAATTTCGCATGAATAGAGGCAATATTTATTACTCTCATTCAAGGACAAATTCTTCTTATATTTCTAAGATTGAATACTTCTTATACTTCTCAAAGAATACTTCATACTTCGCATACTTCAAGGGTTGATACTTCTTATTTATTTCGCAAAGCTTGAATTTCGCAAAGAATAGAGGCAAGTACGTACTTTTCAAGAAAAGTATTCTTTCGCTCGTTCCTTCATCAACAAAGATCAAAGACCACTACAACAACTGATTTTTTCTTAAAGATCGCTCTTCAAGCAATATTCAAGAAAAAAGAGGCAAAATGTAGGAGCAGAATCTCGCAACAGCAATGTTCGAGCGAAGTTTTAATCAACAAGTGTATGCAAATACATCACGAGTGCTATTTGAAGAATGACGTAGCAAGTGACACCACCTAATCACGAGGAACGTGTGAAGACCTTGCGAGATTGAAAAGCACGTGCGAAGAAATCCGTTTGTAAGCTTGCGAGAACGATTGCAATCTAGATCCGAAAATAAGTATTAGCTGTCATCCACTATGTAAATACCTATATAAAGAGGAGATCAGGAGAGAGAAAAGGGGGGATAATTTTGGTAAGAGAGAGAGAGAGAGATATTTTTAGAGAGAGATTATTATTTTCTTTATCATCTTCTTCCCTAAAACTAGACTTAGAGCTCCAAATACTCATTAATGGAGTCCCAATGTAAGACTTATGTAATTTCAATAATCATAGTAAAGAATCCTAACCCCTTGGATGTAGATCACATTGATCGAACCACGTAAATTCTTGTGTCTCCATTTATAATTTTAGTACTTTTATCTTTATTTTCATATCAAATAAGTTTAGATCTAGAAATTAGTATCAAGATATGATAAGGGGTGTGTTGTGGGAAATCCTGCAACTACAGATAAAATCTAATCACATGAAAAACATGGATTTGTATCCAAGAAATTCAATTGAAATAACCACAAGAGAACCCATGGTTAGTTCAATCAAAATACACAACTAAATTAACCACAAGAAAGTGATCAATCCAATTGGTCATGCTCGTTATAAGAGAACTTACGGAGCTACAACTAAGTTATTCATAAGAAAATGATCAACTCGATCTGTTATGCTCAAACATAAGGAACCTTA
>JAJJWW010007094.1:0-11986 GCA_023531295.1 Papaver armeniacum
TCAACAAATATGGTGACAGTATTTACTTCTCACACAACTGTGTTGAGAATTGAGATTGATTGCATTAACTTGTATTTATACATATTACAAAGGTGTAGAATGCTACACGGTTAAACTAGAGAATAGGAAAAGCTAGAGAATAGGACGACTAAAACCTAAGTAGCTATAAAAAAGGATGACTAGAAGTTGTTACAACAAGGAGAAGAATATCCTGTATAGGTTACAATTACGTGTACATGAGGAAAATACTAAACTGTACATGTGCGAAGTTTATCAGGGGACTGATAAACTTAATACCCCTCAAGTTGGAGGCGGTAGAGTTGCAACGAACGCCCAACTTGCTAACCAAACGGCCAAATTGTGGAGCTCCTAATGACTTCGTAAAAATATCTGCAAGTTGATCATTAGATTGAAGATGCTTTGGTAATATCAATCCACTCGAGTAACTTTTCTGAACGAAATAACAATCTATTTCAATATGTTTAGTGCGTTTCGTGGAAGATCGGATTTTGAGCAATGTGAATTTCTTTTGACTATCACAAGAAACAAGTGATAGGGAGAGGACATGAAATATGCATGTCATTGAAAAGGTAACATAACCATTGTAATTCAAGTAGTGAAGATTTGCCAAAGCTCGATATTGCGTGCCAGAAGAACGAGCTACGTAGGTCGTTTCTTTGACTTCCATGAAATAGGACTATCACCTATTTTGACTAAAT
The DNA here is from genome assembly GCA_023531295.1 of Papaver armeniacum. Lineage (NCBI taxonomy): Eukaryota > Viridiplantae > Streptophyta > Magnoliopsida > Ranunculales > Papaveraceae > Papaver > Papaver armeniacum. Next base: position 720 of record JAJJWW010007094.1, read on the forward strand.
AGCCTGTAGTAGACCTATGAGTGAGCGGACATCCTGCCCAATCAGAATCTGTGTATCCATGCAAAGAAAGATAACTATTGGAAGACAAGAATATGCCATGACCTATAGTTCCCTTTAGATAACGCATGATACGATGAGCAGCATCAAGATGAGATGTGCGAGGCTTTTGCATAAACTGACTCAAATAATTGACTGAGTAAGTTATGTCAAACCGAGTAACTGTGAGATACAAGAGACGACCAATTAGACGCCGAAAAATACTTGATGGTTAACTCCTTACCATCAGTAGGGAGTAACTTAAGATGTGTATCCATTGGAAAAGATGATACACGTGCCCCTGTGAGGCTAGAGTCTTGTAAAATATCAAGTACATATTTGCGTTGGCCAAGAAAAATACCTTTAGAGGAACGAGAAACTTCAATTCCTAAAAAATATTGTAAGCGGCCAAGATCCTTTATGGAAAATGAGATGCAAGACGTAGTGTTAGGGAGTTAATGAAACTATCGTTTGTGCCAGTGATAATGATGTCATCGACATACATTAAAACAAAGACCGAAGTTTTACCACGATGATATGTGAAGAGTGAATTGTCACATAAAGATTTTGTAAAACCTTGAGACAATAAAACAAAACAAAGCTTAGCATACCATTGACGAGAGGCTTGCTTAAGACCATATAGAGATTTATTAAGTTTAAACACACGGGCACTACACCATTTTAAGGAATTAGCAACTCAGATTAGCAACGTCACTAGCGCCGTTGCTAATTTTCTGTTGCTAATTTTGGTTGCGAATATTTCGCAATCCGGCACATTGGCGTTGCTAATTTTGCAACCGTGCTCGTGGGCTGCAAACAGCAAGCTGCGCTTGTTCAAGTGTGTGAGTACGCGTGTGGCTTCCGGAACACTAGACTACTAAATACGCCCTAAGTCAAACTTCGGCCAAGGCTTGCTTTTTTTCCACCTTCAGCCCAAGCAAGCCTATATCCCACCTTATCTTTTCTCCCTTCACATTTTCTCTCCACCCACACGTACTCTTTCCTTTCCATCTCCGAACTCTTTCATCTCCTCTCAATCTTTGCATGAATCCCGTTTCATTTCTCTTTCACTTCTAAAACCACCGAAATAATCACCTGTATAATCGTCACAGAATCTTTTCGTTTGATTTATAGGATTCGTAGATTTTGCTTTCTAGGTTTGTTTGTGAACCTAGTTTTCGCTTTATCGATTTAAGCTTAAGTTTATCGATTTTAGGGTTTTCATCTCGTGAATCTGCTATTTTCGATTTTACTGATTTTTATTTCATCTTTTTGATTTAGGTTTATCGATTTTATGGTTTCATTTGCGAACGTGTTTTCCATTTTGAGTTTTAGATTTTTCATCTTTCTCTTTCGATTTTAGGGTTTAGTCATCTCTACCAAGTGAAGAGTTAATGATTCTAAAGATAAATCTCGTGTTCAAGTATTAGCCTATTAGATCTCTCTTTTGTCTCTTTTAATTCGTGGATTTGTATTTTCAATTTGGGTTTTTAATTTTTTTTGTTAGATAAGTTGTTGTGTTTATGGAATCTAGATCTAGTTATTATCAATTAGTTTTTTTTTATGTTCAAGGGGATGGGTTTTGCATGAATTTGTTGTTTTCTCGTTTTATTGTTGTGGTATGTGTAAATTATTAGAAGATAAAATAAAAAGTAGATCCCCAACTGGAGTTCTAGCTACAGGATTATCTCAGTACTCAAGTTTTAGTCTTATCTCATAGCTAAATGTGAGATTATCTAATTGGTAGTGCATGTTTTGATCTCAGAAGTTTTAATGAAATTTGTATTTCAATGTTTGTGTTGATTTAACAATGCTCTGACAAGCTCTGGACCCGGAGGAGGAGTAGGGCACGGACATTAGCAAACCAAACAACGCCATAGCCTATCTCAAAGACATAAAGCAATCTTGGTCGAGTTGCCTAACAATCTTGATTGGTTGGTATTTAGAGATTTTGGGGTTTTCAAAAATGCCGCTAGTATAACGGTTGTGTATAATTGATGCAGGTAAAGTGTTTTCCCTATTGTTTTTCGTGTTCATTGAGGTAATTCAAGTGTGATTTTCCTCGTGTGGAATCACAAGATGAGTGTGGAAAATGAAAATCAAAGATGGTTTCAAGAAAAAAATTTGAGGTAACTATTACCCTATGCTAATACCTTACTCTTTGTGCTTTCGTTGTGATTGATTGTTGACTATCACCGCTTTAGTTTTAGTAGTGACTTGAATTATAAATGCGATTCAGAAGCCGTTGGATTTCATATGCTAGAGAATTCCTTTTATTTCTAAGTGAATTGATGGTGTACAAAAGGTTACAGCCTGACGGACTGAAGCTATCTTACGTTGTTACTACGGTTCTTATTTGTTTGATTAGTAAGTGAACCTTTCGTAATGTTTTCTTGTACTCTTATTTAATCGAATATGGGTCCTCTTTTTGTATTATGGATCAATGATTTTGAAGATTTTTCAAATAGTGCACCGAGTGGCAGAGGCCTCCTTGTAGTTTTAGTTTACAAACAACAATCTTACAAAGTTAGTGATGCTTTTCCCCCAAGTTACTGAAATGTTTATGATCTAACTTTAACATGAGCTCAATACACACAATAACCGGGCCGTAAGCCTATGGGGGTGAATTCATGTCTTTGCAACGAGGGCTTGATGACCAAGTAGAGTTTAAACTTCATCGTGTTCATTATTTTAAATGCATTAATATTCTTGTGACTTGCACTATCCATTGTAAATCTTAAATAATTTGTGATTATTTACAATGCATCATTGATTTCGACTCAAATTCATGGTCTCATAGTCTTATCCTCAAACTTTACCTTAGCACTGAGGTCCTTTCGCGATGAGAGAATCCCAGTTAATTGGAGCGGAGGTATCTTGTGGAAATAACCACTCTACAAGGTATGCTAATATGCTCTCATTCAGATGTTGCATACTTAGGTCCCAAAAGTTTTGATGATCCAAATTTTCTTGTTGTTTTCACATGATGACATGATTTAACATCTTGCCGATTTTTACGAAATCACAAAGGGTTGGAAGTATTAGTTTCTTGGAATGCTAAAAGAACTTGGAATTACATCGGGTGAGCTTACATAAGTATCTTACACTTCTCATGTTTATTATCTTGTTTTGATTCAAACACTTCAAATAATAAAGCCACAAGACTTTAAAGCTCGCATTCAAAAGTACCATCTTCATTATCGCTCATGACAATAGTCCTTACTTTATTTAATTTTTTGACATTTGTGTTGCTTGTTTTGTCTTCTATGTGATAGTATATATGCATTGCATAGTATGAAGGCAATATATCGTAACCACTCTATGTCGTCCCGCTATGTGATAGTATATATGTACAATAGTATGAATATCAGATTGAGTAAATATTCTACATAATGACATGTACATATCCTTCATAATTCCTTTCGATTGTTAAGAACTAGTTTTAGCTGCCTCATTTGATGCAATGAACTCAAGAAAAAGTTTAATTCAACGTTCGATCTTTAGCGAGAGGTGAAGTATTTATCACCGATATGACCTCCTTTTTTCCTCCGTCACCGTTAGAGGCACACCAACAAACACCACAAATTTCCAGGTTAAATTCAACAGAGATGCAAGGGCACCTGGTATTCTTTGGATTAGGTGGGCTGGTCTCACTGAGATGGAAATGTATGTTGTGGGGAATGCAGGATTTCTCTCGGATGAATCAATTGATTTAAAACTCGTCATTGTACAGATAATGCGCGAGCCACCTTTCCGACCCTCAATACATGAACCGTACGATCACGTTAGAAGAATTTGCATTCTTTTCTTTATCATTCAAGAGTTAATCCGCTGAAATCTTTCATACTCAGTTGTGGTGTCAACACCTAACGATTTTACCACGACTAGAAGGCATCCGCATTTGAGATGCTTATAAACCTTCTAATTTATCAATGTAATTTTGCACCTTTTAGATTCTTGGTCTGAATCCCCAACCCGTAGCATGGTTGATTCTAATCCTCAAATAAGAGAGATGATGCAAAACCCGAATTACTTCGCCAATTATTTTTTCCGCCACAACACACAGTATCATCATATTATTTAACTTTTACATTCACCGATTGTTGCTATTAGTCAAAAGAAGCTTCCCAAAGTGAGAAAGGTATGGTTATCAAGGGTTGTGTGTTCAATTACAAAAGTCATGGAATTTATCAATCGGGTGGGTGTCCTGGAGGTCGAGCCTCTATGATTTCAATTAGGTTACTAGGCAGTTGTAGACACTTCCCTCTTCTTTTGGTTTAAACTTTTGTTGTTTTTTCCTGCTAGAAGATTTGTCTTTGCAACAAGAGGGACTGCCTATTGTTTTTAACATTAAATTGTAAGGACATCTCCCATTCTCTCAAGAATTTTGTTTTGACGATCACAAGCAGCTTTTCACTTACTTGTCTTTGTGTGCGGTGTGATCCAGACTCGACCGGTGGAGCTGCAGGTAATTGATATTATATCAATATTAGGACTGCCTTAATTTGTTTAGATAGTTGATTTGCTACTCTTTATGCAAAGCCCATTGATTAAAGCCAAGTTGTTGATGTTCACCGCATGATATGTCTACTTACAATAAAAAGAACACCAAATAACATGGGGTTGGATTTATTGATGAACATGTTTGGTGGACTCGGTGCGGTGGTTTGAATTTTCCTAGACAAAGAAATGGTTATTTTCTCTCCCACTACCCTTCCTAAAAATATCCACTCGTTTTCTTTACTCGTTTATCAATAGAGAACTCAAATACCTTCGTTTGAATCATTGTTGTTTTTGTTTAAACATCAAATATTATTCTCACAAAAGTATGATAAAGTTTTTTGTTTGTTTTGGTCAAAGGCTACCAAGAATTATACGCGACTCGCCTATCACAGCCTTCAAGAAATGGGATTTTTGACACGCAAGAGAACATCCAAGCATCGAGAGAAACATCAGAAATGTTAATGTCATGCGGTGGGCTGACTCGGGAGGAGGGAAACCCCGGGACAAGAGATTATTGCCAACTGGGTGGAGGTATCCCCATGTGCTACTAATATACTTAAGTCGGTCATGATAATCTGGGCCTCCGTATGGTTAGTCAATTTTCACCCAAAGTCTTCTTAATCAGAAAAAGAGGGACCTGACCATGTATGAAAACTCTTTGGACATGAATAAGTACATAGCCACAGCCCGCCTTATGGATATAAACAGGCTCATGCTTCTCCATTTACGGCACAACCCTTACTCACCACTTCATTAGGCTTACTTTGTTTTAATTGGTAATTTTATCTAGCTCCCGTCTCCTTCCATGTTATGTTTCAGTGCTCTTGTGAAAATGTTATATATGACAAATTTCGTCATCTTTTCATGAAAATTCTAGGTACGATTGTGTAGTTTCTTTATGGTTACGATTACTAAGTGTTTTCTTATTTCAATTTTTTGTCTTAGTTGTGGGGTTTAACCTCGATTTATTAAATATTTATTCCTCATTAATTGTTTGTCTCGATTTGAGCAAGACTCTCGAAGTTTACTTTGATGGACTATTTAGAAGAGGAAATTAAGAAGAGAAATCGAATGAGGGCCGAAAGCTATCCGCTAGGATTCATTCAACCTCACAAAGAATGACCACTCAACTAGAATGTTCATCGACATTAGAAGTTTTCAAAAGCAGTACTTGAGAATGCACTGAGGCAAGTGCACTATCGCTTGACTAGAATTTTTAATCAAGAGATTTTGATAAATTCCGCTTTTTTCTTTGTGTATGATGTTGGGTCCCCGGGCAGATCCGGGACATATGAGGATGCCGAGTGTGCACGAAAGAGACCGGTCATTAATCTAAAAGCAATTCAAGTGAGAATCCCATTCTTAATTCAAATTAAACTCATCATGGGCTTGAATCAAATATCATCGATGTGCTACATGCAAGGTAACATGAGAAATGTTGATTCTAGTATGCACTATTTCTTGACTTGACTAATGTCCTGCACCTTCATGATATTTTCGTATCTTTGAAAGTTATAAGTAATATGGGTTTTCATATCATTTTTTTTGAAGCATCTTTTGAATCATGTTTTAGCCGCTAAACTATTTTTGATATATGTTGGTTCCGTATAACTCATAAAAACGTAGTAGCTAGAGCAATAACAGGTGATTGGATAACTAAACCTGTGGTTTTTATTAAACCGAATTTTGGTTTTATAGCTTTCTATTGTTTGGAAATTTGATTACTCATCAAGATTGATTGCCTTTGCATTACAAAGTGAAACCTCATGATCTTTTGATTTGATTATATAGCCTATTAGTGAAGTATGTCATTTCTTTTGATTTGATTATATAGCCTATTAGTCTTCGACTCAATCTTTATAAGCATATTAGATATCCGATTGTAAGAATTTGTGATGTTTTTCGCAGTTAATTTAATGATGCCTCATGAGATCGTAAAGGTTGAGAACAAAGAAGCAAAGCCAGCCATTAGGTCCCTTAGCGCTTAAAAGATTTGTAAGTTATAATGTAGTATCTCCTTATAGAGATTTAAGTTAAGAACTTAGGAATTTAACTTTCAACAAACTGAACTTAGGAACTAAGTATGTTTCTCGTATGTCCATTAAATGAATGACATAGTTTGTATCAAATACTCATAGTTGTTGTTAACTTCAATTGAAGAATTCTTTTTCATAATGGTGAATGTGGAAATGAAAGTGAATGAATGTATCATGGTTTGTATATATGGGAATGTCAATATGAACCGGGTAACCCAGGGGGTAATATGGGGAATGGATTTGACCAAAGTCAATGAAGACTTGACCTTTTTTTTGTCGTTGCTAAGAATTAGTTAACGCCTATGTTCTCTGCTAAATTAGAACGTGAACAATAAATTAGAAACTTAACCGATAAAATTTAGTTCCGAGTGGGTATTCCCGTACTAGCAACAAATTTCTTAAACTGCACTTGGTTGCGACAAACAACGCCGCAACGGCACAAAGAGGGTTATGGAATCCCCGTCGCTGACCAAGACGCAACTGAGCTTATGCCGCTAAGTGTAAAAATGCAACACCATGTTTCAAACGTCACCGCCGTCATGACACCACGCCCACCATGCCAGTTCGCTAATCCCTAAAATGGTGTAGTGGGGACTCACCTTTCGTGCATAGTCCGTGTAGTATCTTCATGTATATTTCTTCCTCCGCATCTCCTTGTAAAAAAGCATTATTGACATCCAACTCCGGGTGTAAAGACCATCCTTTGATTGCAAAGAACAGATAATAAAACACTACGGTGACTAGTTTCGCCACTGGGAAAAAGTATCAAAATAATCAATGCCTTCTTGTTGTGTATATCTTTGTCAATGAGACGAGCCTTATATCGCTCGGGACTAAACTTTATTTTGAATACCCATTTGGAACTAAATGGTCGCTTTTACCAGAGGTAAATCAACCATAATCCAAGTATCATACCTCCCAAAGCTAAGATTTCTTTAGCCATGGCAAAGACGCCATTTTGGGCATCGTATCGCTTTCGAGAGAAATTTTAGGCTCTGTGTTGTGAAAAATAATGATAAAAAAACCTTAAGAGAGGGTGTAAATTTATCTAATGATAAATAGTTTGTCGCAAGGATAAGTATGATGTTGATGTGCAATCAAGAATTAAACAAAGAAAGTCTTTAAGCGGCGCCGCAGAGGAGTTGAACTGTGAGTCGAATTATCTGAGTTCGTGCACAGTGATTTATCAATGGCGGTGGTGATTCAGTGCCTGTGTGCAATAGCATTTGGGACTCGCAAATGGGATTACAACATCTCGTGAAATCCTTTTACAGGATGTAAAATAATGGGAGATCAACGACAGGCGTAGCGATTGGGTGCCGATCGTAAAACCGGGCCGGGTTTTGCTGAGACCCGAGATATGTGTGTCGGGTAAAAACGAGGAATAAATAAAAGTATTAGTGTATTCCGAGCGTAACAATGAAATCCTTCAAGTATGCGTGTGGATTTGCATTGAGATGGTCTGGGCTCGTGACAGGATAGTAGAAACCCGTTGAGCTAATAGTTACAAATGATGGAACTACGTGGGTCGAGGAGATAAATTGCCAGAATTAACGTGAAACCGGAGATAAATCACAGTAATCCGAATTGAATTAGGATTAGAATCGCAGAGGAGAGGTTTCAGCACCTAGCGATGAGAATGGAATATCCTGTGAAGTAATTTGATAAAAAATAATGCATGGCGAAGAAAACTCTGATTGTCGGACCGGTCAAAAGTGTGTATGGAATGAACCCGAGAAGACTTCGCATCATGAAAGGGGAAACATGTTTTCATGAAAACAACTTCACGAGAGGTGCAGATGGACTCGGATTCAATTTCATAAACAATATACCTTTTTGACCATGGGGATAGCCACAAAGACGCCCGGCTTGCTCTTTGATCGATTTGTGTAGTATTTTGCTGGCTTCTTCCAAAGCAAAGACAGCCAAATACCCTAAGAGAGTATTAGTCCGGAGGTTTTTTAACAAAACCCGCGGGAGGATACTTCCGAGCTCAAAACCTGAGTTGGGAGTTTATTTATAAGTTAAGTAGAAGCAAGAACGCATTCACCCCAAAAACGATGTGCATGCCATGATTGAAACTGTAATGATCTTGCTACATCGAGCAGAATGTCTATGTTTTCTTTCAACAACGCCGCTTTTCCTCATGCAGGTATAAGCACAACTGGTCCACGAAGGATACCATGTTGATGAAACCATGCCCGGAGTTCATTAGACTTAAATTCGGGCCCCATTATCGACCAAAAGTCCAGAATCGAGAAAGAACAGGATGAGAAACAGACGTAGATTGATGATAGTTTGTGACCAAACCGATTGAGGATAAAGTTGTAAAATATCTAAGAAACTTGAGAGTTTCGATTTAACTTTCATTAAGAAAACCCAAGTGCATCTTGAGTAATCATCCACAATGGTGAGAAAATACTTGGCATCGTATGATGGAGTCTAAAAGGACCCCAAATATCAAAAGATGGACTAGTGAAAAGCATGAGTAGAAAAGATGTACTTTTATTATATTTCGTATTTAGATTGTTTTTCCTTTGGGCATACATCACATAAATGCTAAAAAGAAGAACTAATATAAGCAAATTTTGTAGACAAAAACTTAAAAACAATCCAAATTTGATGGCCTAAACGGCAATGCCATGTATCCACAGGCTTATTTGTACGAGAGATAAAAAGTGGTTGAAAACTAAATGGTAGAGACCGACAACACAGCTTACTCCATCCAATCTCCTTGTTCGCGAAGGTCCCGGGAAGATACAAGACTCGTGAGAATGAGACACAACATTTCACGTGGGAAGTCACTGGATCGATCGAGATCAAGTTAAACTTGAAACTGGGAATGAAAAACATCAAGAAGTGTTATGGAAGATGATAACACAACTTGGCCAACATGTGTCACGTATGTATTAGATCCATCTCGAAGTTGGACTGTGATGGGTTTGAAACCCATTTATAAGATGAAAAATAAATAAAGTGAAGAACAAATGTGGTGTGTAGCACCACTATCAACTATCCATAAAGAATCAGAACAAAAGAAGATCTTACCCGCAAAATTGGCATATGGGGCTATAGCATGACCCCCATTGGCTGGTTCAAGCTGAGACAGTAAGTGAGCATACCTGAAAAATGGAATATAGCAAGTGCAAATAGGTGGAGTAGGTTAGCAATGAGCAAAGAAAATGTATGAGTGTCCACATCACGGATCCGTGGTAAAGCCTTAGGTAACCATTAATTTTCCATCAAAGCTGCCTTGGTAATGAACATGTCCGTTGCAAATGTTTTCACGTATGGGCCGTTGACGCTTGTTTCCATTATTTGCACCATGGGTCTTGACAGTAAACGGCCTGATGTCTCGATCAAAGACGGAAACATTCAAGGTAGCAAGCACTCATAGAAGGAACACTAGAAGAGTTAATCCATGTTGCTCCTCCTCTTCCTTACATGATTATAAATCTTGGCGTAAGATGGCATATGATCCATCGTGGAGAACTGACTGCGCAAAGAGGAAAACACCTGTACAAACCCCGCAAAATTCCATCGTCTCTATCCGGGGTTATGACGATCAACAAAATTCTTACCTTCGCCGATACTGTGGTTAATAGGTCGGGAAGGTATCCAACTCATCCCAAAGAGATTTCAGCTTTAGTATAATACATTAATGCCTGTGTTCTCTTGCTTCAAGTTTGCAAATGGACCGTTTGATCGCATAGAGATTGAGGCATTTTGATGAGAAACCTAAGACTTGATTTCCAGCCATTGTCTGCATGTACCGACGGGAAATTCATGGTGGTTGATTAAATGCTTGATCCACCGAGTCGAGATCCAACGCTCTACTAAGCCGCCGCAACGCCGGGCCCAAAGGGGAAGGAGATCAACCGGGTTTGTGGGTTTCTTGATCGTTCCATCTATGTAGCCTGTTTTCCCTTTAGCACTAAGAGCCTTCAGCATTCCTCTTCCCCAAGTGCAATAGTTATCACTTGTGAGGTGAGGAGTATAGATAACAAACGTTGGATTCTACGCTGGATGGACATAATAAGGACTGGTAGGAGATAAAACCAAGATCCTATTGGTATCAGCGAACGATTTAAAGAGTTTGATTGATCCTTTCGATATCCATGGGTATGAAGTTCAAGGAAAATTTTTTTCTAACCTAGCCTGTATACCATCAAGAAATATGGTGACAAGATTTACTTCTCACATAACCCGTGTTGAGATTGATTGCATTAACTTGTATTTATACATATGACAAAGGTGTAGTAATGCCACACTGCTAAACTAGAGAATAGGTAAAACTAAAGAATAGGAAAAGCTAGAGAATAGGATGACTAAAACCTTAGTAGCTATAAAACAGATGACTAAGTTGTTACAACAAGGAGAAGAATATCCTGAGTAGGTTATAATTACGTACATGAGGAAAATACTAAATCAGATATGCGAAGTTTATTGGGACTCGATAAACTTAATAGGTACCATTAGGCCGGCGTCTCCTTCAAACAATTTTTCATCGTGTTCCGCCATAATTCATGCTTTCACCCATCGATAGAAACAAACGACACAAAAACTTCGCTCTAAGTACAAAGGGTGAATCTGGGTGCACTATAAAGCAAACCGACCTAATAACGGAAAAATGTTAGTTTAGAGGAATAAAGTATAAAACCAACCGATAAACATGAAATAAAGTGTTGTTCA
>JAJJWW010007095.1:0-83913 GCA_023531295.1 Papaver armeniacum
ATGACACGGAGTTAAGAGACCCAAAACAAACAAAAACAAAACAAAAACAACAAAACAAAGAAAGGACAAAGAAAACCAAAGACACACAAGCCTATTTCAAGGCTTACTACACCCTGTAATACACTCTTCCAGATTTGTCATCTTCGATAATCTTCTTAAGAGCAGGAGAGAACTGCTCAAAAACTAACTCCACATATTTCTGGTTAGGGTGGATCTTCGAAAGAAAGTCAGCTGCCTGGTTAATTTCACGAAAACAGTGGGTAATTTTCACTGAGGTGAACTTAGACAATAAGTTCATAACTCTTCTCCAAACCTGGATGACATTCCATGGGGGCTTGGGATCAAGCACTATGTAGCAAATCGGCAAACAGTCCAAGAATCTGCATGCAGATGTGAATAAATTTAGCTTCAATCTTGATAGCAATCAACAAGCCCAATTCAACTCCTGCAGTTCATGAGTTGTAACATGAAATGGGATGACAACCCCCATAAGCAGCAACTAGAGGATCTCCTAAGGAGTCTCTAATAATGGCACCAAAACCAGCATAGTTATCACCTTTAGACCCATCGGTATTGATCATAACATCATATCCAAAGAGGAGCTTTCCAAGTACAGGGAATAGGCACTTTAAGAATAAATTCACAATCAAATCTCCACCTGTTTATGAAGTCTCTATTAGAAGTAGAATCATCAGTCTTCAAATTCACATTGCTCATTTTCAACCAAACGTCCTGGATAATATTGTAACTAACAACCTCCATGGAAGAATATTTAGAGGTAAAAACTCTAGAATTCCTTTCCCTCCAAATGTGGTAGATGAAGCTGTTGAAAACCATTCTTCTCACAAAAGAAATTAAATTGTTACTCTTAAAACTTTCGACACACCAGGCCACTTCATCAGTCCAAGTCTGGCAGACATTCCTACTAAACCCCATCTTAATCAAAAGACCCTTCCAAATCTGAGCAGCAAACTCACAACTGTGAAACAAGTGACTCTCATTTTCTAAGACATGATCACAAAAGTACAAGGAGCAGAAGCCATGAGACCCCATTTCATAAGCTTATCTCTAGTTTTGAGCCTCCCATGTAAAGCAATCCAAGTAATGAAAGTATGTCTAGGGATATGATATTTAAACCAGACAAGAGAGCTCCATCGAATCGAATCACCGAGAGTTTACTAAGCAGTAGTAAGTAGACTTCATATTAAACTCACCTGAGGTGCTAATTGACCAGACCACCTTGTCTTCAACATCACCAGAAATGTCAGCCATGGAAATTTGAGAGAGAGTATCAGCAACATTTGAGTCAGCACAATCCGGCAAGCTCCATTCCCCTTGAACAACATAGTCTGCCACAAAACAATCTCTGCAAGGAAAATAGTTCTGAATAATTTCCTCATCCACCCAGTCAATAAGTTTACCTTTAGGATGCCAAGAATCGAGTAGAAACTTGGTGGATTTCCCATTGCCAATAATAGTAACCACCATCTCTTTAGCAACACTTCTCCGATCTAGAATTCTACGCCGGCTCAAGAAGCATCCCGAGGAACCTTAATAGACCGTAAATCTTTATTCTTGAGAAGATTTTTATGAACCCGGTCATCTCAGATGGTATGATTGCCTGAAATTATATCCCACAAATGCCTTAAGTTAGCAGCATTGTTTGAAACTTCAATGTCTCTCACTCCCAATCCACCTTCATTATAAGGATGACAAATAGTAGCCCAGCTGACAGGACAATTCTTCTTGTCTAAGTCACTTCCTGCCCAAAGAAATCTCTTAAAAATGCTATTTAATTCCTTAATGGCCCTCTTGGGAAGGATAAAACAGGAAAGCCAGAAGTAGACCATCCCAGCAAGAACATATTTGATAAGAAGCAATCTTCCAGCATAAGTCAAATCCCTAGATTTCCAAGATTTTACCCTCGAAGTAACTCTGGCAATCAGAGGTTGACAATCCAAATAAGACAACCTAGTAGATAGAAGGGGAACACCCAAATACCTGACTGGTAAGTTATCCTTAACACAATCCAAAATACTCACAATGTCAGATAAACAATTATTGTCCACAGCTGAAGAGAACAGAGAAGTCTTGTCTTTATTCATCTCAAGCCCAGTACAATAAGAAAAAGTATCAATACAAGTCTTCAAATTCTCACTGCTTCTCTAGTCCCCTTAAAGAAAACCAATACATCATCTGCAAAGCAAAGATGAGTAAGGCCAGTAAGCTTGCATCTAGGATGCATACCAAACTGCTTAAGAGCCACTTGTTTTTGAAAGATTAAGCTCAGCAACTCCATTACCATGACAAACAAATAAGGTGACAGGGGACACCCTTGCCTCAACCCTCTATTAGCTCCAAAATACCCATAAGGAGACCCATTAATAAGAATAGAGTACTTGGGAGTTGTAATACAAAGCTTGATCCAAGAAACAAAGACCTCAGGAAATCCCATTTTTTGTAAAGTAATGAGAATAGCATTCCAACTAACAGTGTCATAAGCTTTTTTTAGATCAATCTTTAGAGTGCATCTAGGAGTTCCAGAGTCTCTATGATAGTTCCTAACTATTTCATGGGCAACCATAATATTATCTTGATGGATCTACCACCGATAAAAGTGCTATTGATTAGGATTGATCGGTCTCTCAAAACTCGACTTCATTCTCATAGCAATAATTTTGGCTATACATTTATAAACCACAAGACAACAAGCAATGGGTCTATAATCACCTACACCATTAGGATTTTCCTTTTAGCAACTAGAGTCGAAAGGTACTATTGATCTCTTAGTAAAATTTAGATTTGGCAAAAACATTCTCAGCACAGCAGCAACAAATTCATCCCCTACAATAGACCAACATACCTTGAAAAATGGCTGCAAAACCATCGTGACCAGGAGCTTTATTAGATCCAATAGAAGAAAGAGCCTCCACCACTTCATCTCTAGACACAGGTTGAATCAGTTTAGCACAATCATTTTCACTAACCAACTTCTCAAAAGAAATCATATCAATAAGATGACCATCTGTAATATGAGTTCCATCTTCATCAAATAAATCAGTAGAAGAACTTAATGCAATCAAGAGCAATATCATTATCATCATTTAATGTAATATTATCTCGAGAGGTCAAAGTCGAATATTATTCCTGGATCTTCTCTTTTAATGGAGTTGTGGAAGAATGAAGTATTAGAGTCTCCAAGTTTTAACCATCGAACTCGGATCTTTGATGCTTCATAGATTCTTCATATCTAGCCACTTTGGAATATCATGTACACACCCAATTTCTCTTTTCTAGCCAATTGAGGACAAAGAGGAGCTCCAGCACTGATCCTGAATAGATTGTAAATCTTGTTTAGCCTTAAAACTTGTTCAGATAAGTTCTTGAACCTGATCTTCTTCCAAGCAATGATACTAGCTTTAACTTTCTTCATTTTAGAAATAAGAATAAACATAGGATTACCTCTAATTTTTCCGTACTCAAGCACGTCTCACCAGGTCCATAAAATCGAGCTCCTCTGCCATGAAATTGAAGAATCTAAAAGGGGGAGGCCCATGTTTACGCTTTCCATAGATAATAGTAACACAAGGAGAATGATCGAAATGCCAGGATTAAGAAATTCAGCCTTTGATTCAACAAACCGATCCATCCATTCTATATTAACCAAAACCCCGTCCAATTTAGACCCAATTCTCGTTATCTCCCCGCTTATTGAACCAAGTAAGAAAACACCCCGAATAAGGAAGATCCATCAACTCGAGCATTCTGCAAACAAATACTAAATTCTTGAAAATGACTAGGTCTAACATCAGCTCCTCCTATCTTATCGAAGGATTTAAGATAGAATTAAAATCTCCTAGAACAACCCATGGTTTAGAATTGATTTGAGAAAAGGAAGAGAGGTCCCGCCAGAGATTTCTCCGAACCATAGGATCATTACTACCATAAACAAAAGCGGCAATGAAACTAACATTATTATTAGTATTAACTTCAACAAAAATAACCTGAGAAGAAGAGTGAATTAAAGAAATATTGACCACAGAAGTATTCCAGCCAATCCATATTCTTCCAGAAACATCATTATTATAATTATCAATAAACTGCCATTTAGGCATAATCTTATTCCTAATTCTACTAGCATTAATATTCTGAACATGAGTTTCAACTATGCCCATTATTTCAATATCATTATTCCTAATAAAAGAACCTACTTCAGCTTGCTTTAGAGGATCATTTAGACCTCTAATATTCCATATTGCTAATTTAAACATTATGAGAGATAGTGAGGTTAGGCTTCTTACCCCTAACAGGTTTCTTCAAATCAGGTCCCTTAGCAGGAATTCCTATCTTCAATGAATCAGAGCCACCAGAAGGTTTAATAAAATGGGCCCTAGCTCCACTCCCTGAAGTAGAACCATCA
Organism: Papaver armeniacum; assembly: GCA_023531295.1. Classification (NCBI taxonomy): domain Eukaryota; kingdom Viridiplantae; phylum Streptophyta; class Magnoliopsida; order Ranunculales; family Papaveraceae; genus Papaver; species Papaver armeniacum. The sequence goes on from JAJJWW010007095.1 coordinate 4,421, forward strand.
TCACCAGATTGCTTACCATCTAATTCCATAATATTCAAATCTTGTTCAACCAACACATCAAACATATTAGTAGTCTGCAATAGACCCACAGAAGAAGAAGTACCAGCCAAAAGAGAACTATCCTTACTGGGAATCTGAGCTTGATGTTCTACCACTTCCATCTGACTAACCACTGACTCAATTTCAAGCATCATCTCCTCCACTAGAGGGTCCCGTATTTTCTTTAGCATCCCTATTCCTTTTAGTAGACTTAACAACCCAACCATTCTTGTCGTGTCGAGGCTTATTTCCTTGAGGTGCAGCTTCTCCCCGAGATTTCATGGACTCCTTACATCGAAGAACGTAATGATTAAAGGTATGGCAATGAGTACACATGGGAGGTCTCCAAGGGTACTCAACTCGAAACTTCAAACGCTAGCTTACCATCCATGTACACAGGAATAGTACTAGGAAATTCACAATTAGTATCAACTTCAACACAAATTCGGCATAACTCATTCTAGTTCTATTCAAAGTCTCGTTTATCCAACATAATTGAGTACCAACACAACTTGCAATATTTCCTAAACCAAGCAGCACTCCACATGTATAGAGGAACTTTTCTCGCATTCAACCAAATAGGTATTGTTCTAAGTTCTTCTAATTCTTTCTCAAGATCTTTATGCCAGTGGTCTCGATAATAAAGAGTTGTCGAGCGTATATAGATCGAACCCCGTTCAAGAACAAAGAATCCTATCCTCCTCCGTGAGCAAAATCAAACACAAAAGACTTTTCACCATGAATAGTCATATTAAATTCTCCTTTAGGTTTCCATAAACGATTAACTGAATTCTTGACTTGCATAAAGGAAAGACGCTACCCACAAAAGCCCCAATAACCAGATTCTTCACATTTTTTGATATCAAGCAAAATCAACGAAAGGAGAATGATGTCGCCTTCTTCCCGTCGATAAGAACTCGGTCGTTTAAACATCTTTTTCCTTGTCTTGAATAGCACCTCTTTCACTGTAATAAAATTACGCACCAATTGATAGATCCAAATTCTGAGATCGAACCCACCAGCAGGACCACCAAAAAGGCTCGTTGCATATACTGGAATGTTGCTCGAGCGTAAAGATAAGTTTATCACGATGGTTAAGAAGGTTGGACATGTCACTTTCATGTCGTTAATCAAAAAAAGAAACAAAATTCAAAATTTTGTCAGTACAACAAACTTCGTTGTAATTGTACCGGGTAAGCGACTTATTTTGGAGTTGGAATGTCTGCAATGGGTCTTCTGGACAATGATGTCCCATGGATTGAAAACAATTTTAATCTTACTTCAAAACATTTTCCACGTCCGTGTACTAGCAATGAGATGACGAGCAGAGTTGGGGTCCAATCACTTGATGCTTTACTTTAGTGGATGGAGAAATTAAAAGAAATATGTTATACATGGATACACTTCATACTACTCAAAGGTGCAAGGTAATGCAAGGAGTTCAAATTAAGTTTTTTGTTTTGATCGTGGCAAGTCCAAACAAACATCATGTGATGTTAAGCTGGAGAACTTTTCGTTTATAAGAATCGCAAGCATTCAAGCAGTTCTGCTTATTTTAGCTTTGCTGGTTTACTTCGTTAATTACTATGAGAGAGGCAAATAGTCTCAAAAACAAGGAGCAATCTGACATGGGAATAAAATTGTTGATGATGTTATACCTAACTGTTGGTACTACTATGAAAGTCAGTACTACATTCTTTTCGTTGCTAATACTATTGATGCTAGGCGTTATGTCGAAATTAGAAGACTTGGCTGGTTGAAACATATACTTACTGTACTCATGATAGTCGATGCTTGCATGGTTTACATTATCATCACTGGTAATGTGACTTTTGTGTTTGATCGGGGAAATTTAAACGTGCATCTTATTACGCGTGGCGCAACACTTCTTGGATACTTCGTTTATGATCTCTAGAGCTATGAATTTTGTGTTCGATTTGGTAAGCTGTTAAAACGAGATATTTACATTTTTCATGGAGGAAAAGACCTCGTATTCTTTGATGTCACTCGAAGTCTATAGCAATATTTGAGAGAATGAAGTTTTTCTTATTATCTAACTCGAGGGCGAGTTTCTTTCAAGAAGGGGACTGATGTAGGACATCTCGCCTATGAGGTGTCAACTATTATAGTTGATCCTTGATCCGTATCAACAATGATTGTTGATCCCTTTACGCCTATTTTAGTTTTCTTACTTTGCAAGTATTTGCTTTCCTAGTTTAGCTAGGGGAATTCATTTTTATCTTCTTTTAGTCGGTTCTTCTAAGCCTATATAAAGGCTAGGTCTCTTTGTTTATAGAATACAATCTTATTATTATCAATCAATATTATTATCGTTTATACGATTCTCTTTTATCTCTTTTATTTTTCTTTGATCTCTTAAAATATCGTCTACAACTCATCCCAATTATTCCTTTCTCATTACCAGCAATATCCGTGTTGCCTTCTTCCTATTCGTTCTCCATTACATATACTTGTGTTAAGAATCAAGCCGCCAACTCAACTGCTCTTCCACGCTCTAACTCTCTGTAGTTAAATGAAAAATCACACCCACTATATAGTTATATCAATAAATGATGTTAGAGACACTAAGAAGAAAAACGAAATTAAGATAAATAGATCGGCAACTCTAAATAGTGCAACATATGAAGTGCTTCCCGTCGAAGAAGATCTAATCAAGGGAATACACTGATATATCTTTCTGTTAGGATATATATTTAAAAACATTGTTTTGTAATATTATACCAAACTTAGAGAGATAGTGTGGTGGTATTATTTTGGGCTCCCACACTATAGACTTGGGTTCAAGTCTCACCCCATGCATTTGAATAGGTATATTTATATATTTATATATACTTAATAAAATCCGGGAGAGCGGGGCCTTGGGGCCTTGGGGGTCTTGGGAGGTCTCTGTGATTTCAAAATGTTTTTTTTGATTTAACTTCCGATTTCCAAAACCGTTTTTGTCAACTTAATATTCTTAATTAATTTCATTAATTTAGGCAATTATATTTTGCCCGTTTTTCTAACTGTTACGGAAAGTTAATTGAGTGTATTTACTCAAAATTTATTGTCATTAAAGTTGATTGATTTCTCTTGAGTTTTTATAAGGCTGGTTTACAGAGGATGAAGAAACATATTGTTTTTACATCTATTGAGTTCGAGCAAGATAAGCAAGAAAGAGTTATAGTTGGTTCAATTTCTCAAGGTGCGTAGAAATCGAACAAGAGAGTGAATCAATTGTTTTATCCCATAGGTGTTCGACAATCTTTTGATCAAGCTAGCACAATTAAGAGGCAGAGTCGCGAAATACCTTAAAGATAGCGACCTAGTCCGCGACTCAGCTGTTTGAGATCCGATTTCATTATTTCTTCATTGTTTCCAACACTTTCTTTAGAAATCATATACTTGCGTAAATAATCAAGCGGCCGACCAACTCAACTACTCCTCCAAGCTCTAGCTCCCTGTAGCTAAATAAAAAATCACTCATTTTATAGTTTTATCAATAGTTATATTAGAGACACTAAAAAGAAACACGATATTAATATAAAATAGATGGCTAACTCTAAATGTGCAAAGCATATAAAGTGCTTCCCGTCGAAGAACATGTAATCAAAATGATATACCTCCGTTGAGAATCAACCAACCGACTCAACTCACTGTAGTTAAATGAAAGGTTACACTCACTGTATAATTATATAAATACCCGATATTAGAGACACTAAAAAATAATATTAATATAAAATCGATTGCCAACTATAAAAAGTGCAAAGCATATGGAGTGCTTTCCGTCAAAAAAAAAAAATATATCAGTGCTTCAACTTCCTGTTGTTAAATGAAAAATCACACCCAATATATAGTTGTACCAATCAATATATGATATTAGAGATGCCAAAAAGAAACATGATATTAATATAAATATATTTCCAACTTTAAATGATGCAAAAGTATGAAGTGCTTCCCGTTGAAGAAGATGTAATCAAGGGAATGTACTGATATGTCCATCTTTAGAAATCTTATATACATATATACTTTCATTAAGAATCTAGCAGCTAACTCAACTCGTTGTAGTTAAGTGAAAAATCACACTCTTTAGTGTATCCAGACCTAATATTAGAGACAGTAAAACAAATAATATTAATATAAAATTGATTGCCAACTCTAAAAATTGCAAAGCATATGAAGTGCTTCCCACAAAGAATATGTAATCAAGGAAAGGCATTGGTATATCTTTATTCATAAATCATATACTTGCGCGTTAAGAATCAAGCAACCAAATAAAATTCCCATTGAAAAATCATACTCATTATATGGTTGTATCAATAGATATATTAGAGATATACTAAAAAGAAACGTGATATTAATATAAAATAGACGCACATTCTAAATAGTGCAAAGCATATGAAGTGCTTCCGTCGAAGAAGTCGTAATCAAGGAACTGCAATGATATATCTTTCTTCAAATATCATATACTTGCGTTCAGAATCAAGTGGCCAACTCCCTACAATTAAACTATGGCGTATAAGAATTTTTTTTCTTTAAGGAAAATGCTTTGTATCCCGATATTTTATCCCGAGAGGGAGAGAGCAAGGATCTACTTCCCCATGCATCAATCCTTATGATAGAAGGGACAAATCCCGGGATTATTGTGCGTCAACGTAGCATTGTGTTTCTTTTAATGCTTTTATGCAAAACAAACCAAAAAAAGATAGATAATTAGCCTGGCTAAATTGGGGGCCATGAAATCTAATTGGGGGGCCATGCACCAGAGGACAAAAAAGGTCACCCCACCCTAATTTGGGCCACCCTTATCAATTTTTTTCTAAATGGCTAAAAAAGCCCCTCGCATAATTAGTAATAATCTTAAGTAATTAGTGATAATCTTACTTAATTAGAGTTTAACTTTTTTCTTCAAATTTTTATTTATCCATGTGTATGAAAATTCGCTGAGATCATGGATAAATATTTTTTTTTTGCCCAGATCCGTATGAAAAATCGTCATGGTATTGAAGTGGTTCATTGACGACTCTAAATAGTCGTTAATGTTTAGATTGTTTCAATGATTGATTCTAAACAAATCGTTATTTTTTATGAAAGAGTCGTTATTCGATTTCATTGTAAACAAATGTTAATATTTCGACATTTTAGTGACGACGAAATGAGTCATTATTTCTTATAAAAGAGTCGTTATCTTCTCCGAAGAGATGGACGACAGTTTGGAGTCGTCATATAAAGATCAATACCCTGACGACCCTTTGGAAGGGTCGTTATTGTTTTTATTATTATATGACGACCCTTAAAGCCGTTATTGTCTTTGAAGGGTCGTTAATTGGAAAAAAAAAAAATAGTCAAGGGTAAAACGGTATTTTCATAATCGGATGAATACGCCCCTGAAAATTTTGGTGTGCAAATAAAATGTCATGGCCCCCAATTGGATTTTATGCCCCCTAATTAAACTAGGATAATTAGAGCATCAGGTCTATAACATATAAATTTCTAACCATAAAAGCCTTTGATAACCTGAAGAAAGTTTTGACCGTTTTGAGTTGTCCCGATAATTGAGGGTGGGTAAGCTCCATGTATTATTCCGTCTTTGATATGTTGAGATTCACATATACTCTGGTTTCCTTAATGGAAAAATGGAGAGGTATCTCCTATGATCATTCACATTTGTTAGCTCAACTCAAAATTATTTTTTTCCCGAACATAGAGTCTATAGTTTTGATTCTTTTGTATATTATCCCTAACTTGAAATTTCAAAAAAAAAAAAAAATTAGCATGGAAATCCACTTAACTAATTTACGGAAAGCTCTTAGGATTTGTCTCATGAGAAATTCTATTGTACGTTGTGTTTGATAATTATAAGATGACTTCATATGTTATAGGTGAGAGTTGACTAGATAGTTACTCAATTTCTTTCAATTGTTTAGCTAAATATAAACTTGATTGCATTGGGTTATAGGATGAGATCATGCACCCGATCACACACCTCTATTAAAAGTATGTACTTTTAAAAGTTTTTTTTGTTCACTGTGAAGTAAGGTGTCTAAGCATGCCGTATAAGTGGGTTATGTTGTAAAAATATGTTTACATAGTAAGTAACCCGTTATACATTTATTTATTTTTATTGATGCAACTAAATTTTATCATCAATGATCCTGAAGTGTACATGTACGCACCAGCAGTTGAATGGTGAATTGCATTTACAGTCATAAAAATCTAGAAGAAAGACACAGTGCCTTAAATTACAGCCTAGCTCAATAGTGAGTACACACAACTATGTAAAAAAATATTCCATTATACTTGTTACTAATTTAAAGAAAAAATTAACACTATGAAAGCGTTCAGCGTTTATCCTATTTAATTAATATGCATTTGCTACCAATACGCTTTTCTAACGTTCAAAATGGGGTTAACCTACGTAATATTTTGAACTTGTACATAAGTACAATAGGCACTTTTCCATCTCAATATTGAAAAGAATGATGATAAACCATGGAGGTACCTTTCTTGCATGGATAATCGATCGTACACAAGTTCAATCAAACAGCCGGTCACGATTATATATTAGTATCTTCCTGGTAGAACTCGTGGTATCACTGGGTACCAGGTTATGCAACGGGAACCTTTCTTGTTGTAGTTATATTCGGTGTTAGCGAATCTCCTAAAAACCCCAAGAAATTTAGATTTAGTATGACCGCGTCTTATCCACGTTGCTAAGTCCACAAAGTTTTAGAGTCTCCAAGATATCCAGAGTTTAGTATATGGAGTAATACCAATTCTTTGTTCTTCTCTGTTTGGAACCTCACAGCCTCACCCATATTATAAGAACGAAAATCATGCAATACTTTTTTCAAAATCATGCAAAGATCATGATTCCAATAAAAATAAATAAAGTCAGACCCGAATTTTCAAAAGATGATCGGATCCTTCACAAAATAATTATCCCACCCTTTGTATTGTACTCCCTCCGTTCCTTTTTAATAGGATGGTTAATGGTTTCCATAAATAAATATTTTTAAAAAATAGGCTGATTTTTTAATTGGGAAAGTCAAATGTTACTTTAATTTTCTAGAAATGTTCTTTTGATGACAAGTGTCATGGGGACCATTTCACTTTACTTCTTTTGCTGACAAGTGTCATGGAGACCATTTCACTTCTTTTATTGACAAGTGTCATGAGGACCACTTTTAATGATTAGTTCTCTTAATTTTCTTAAATTTCTCTAAAAACAAAACCAGCCTATTAAAAAGGAACGGAGGGAGTATGAGATAACTTGTGTGCAGCTAGATGGGTTTCAGTGCATGTCATGATTCAAAATATAGATTTGATATCTCATTCCTTCCAATTAATTATTATGCTCAAGGAATATTATGCTTTAGTAACGCAAATTCTCGTTCTTATTCCTTGTAATTCCCTGTAATCAAATGACGACTTCGTGTTATCTTTTTGCACACACTCATTTCTATGTACATAAAATAGAAATGTATCCATATGATCAAATTATTCAATAAAATTAAATTCGTTTTTGTAAGAATTTGATGTTATGAATGAAGTCCTAAATTAAATCTTAGAATTTTAAAACTACTACGATGCTCTCTAATCATTAGAAGTGGACCTTTTGTTTAAGGTTATGTTTTACCATTACTTAATTTCAGTTGAAATGAAATCTTGCTTTGGAATATTAACTGGTAATTAGTACCTCGAATTAGCACCCCTTTGAATGCTTTACACCAAAATGAAATAAGAATTTTGGAACAGACGGATGAAACAAATGTGCTGCAAGGAAAAGTTATAGGTTGGACATTTTCTGAAGCTAACATACATGAATTGAAGATCTATTAATTTACTTTCTCAACTGCAACAACTAAATTCTTTTGCATGTTCTTTTATAAGAAGAAACTAACATATATATTAGAGCAGAAAATCCTAGGAATACCAAAAAAAAGATGATTTCATTACTACAAACCAGGCATGCAGTTGGAATATGTTTTTGTGCTTATAAGAGATGCTAAACATTTGGTTCAGTTCTTGTACATTTGCATATAAAAAGGATCAAAGCCTAATAAGATTAACTGCTTTAGAAGAAAGAAGCAACGCGTAAACAATAATTTGGCCTTTGCTCGAATTATTTTTATAGAGAGACCAAACCCAAAGATCCGCCATGAATAATCCAGAAATACAAACTAAAACCTTACACTAATGTATTCCCAAGGCCTTAAAACTCCAGAGATACCTATACAAAGAAAAGAAGAGAATGAACATTTGAAAAGCGGAGTTCCCAGGGCCTAAAACTCCAGAGATGCCTATACAAAGAAAAGAAGAGAATGAACGTCTTAAAAGCGGAGAATGCAAGTGAAAGATATCTTGTGGATCATGAAAAATACCTGAAATTAGCGGCGCAAGACACCAGACAAAAATCAGAATACCTGCAAAATAAACAATAGACGAATATTAGAATCAGATGACAAAGGCCTAAATTGGAAGGAAAAAAAATTAAAGCAAGAAGTGGCGCAAAACAATGGCTTTGGCTTTGGCTTTGGCTTTATAGCCTACAAAAACTCCAAAAATAACTATTTTGATAATAATGCTAATCAAAAATTTAAAATATACTAAACTTCATTATTTTTGGCTAGCATATCTTACTTGTGGTATTATATTCTTGACTAATTTGTAAAACATGATATATTTAGTCCATAGAGCTTAAATTTTATATGGAAATTAATTAGAAAAATTTAGGGTAATTCAGAGATTTTTTTCACCATACTCAATAATTAAGCAAACTGTTCGTGATTTTTTGACCATAAGGAAACCCCTAAAGATTCTTTTACTCTAAATTAACCAGAAAATTTAGGGATTTTAAATTTTTTAAGTCATACATATACTTAATTAGAGACTTTTTTGAACGCGCAATTGGGGATATCAAAACTAATTGGGGGATATGAATTACTTCCCCCAACCTTAGGTGCCTGTTAAGGGGTGTTTTTTGGGTATGAAAATACTAAAACACCCTTAGATTAATAAAAAAAAACTTATGAAAAGACTGTTATACCCTCCCCAAAAAATAAAAACCTTAAAATCAATTCCCAAACACAAAATCAGTATCCCCCATTTGAATACCGGCATACTCGTGTGTTAGGGTTAGGTTTTGAAAAAAAAAATTTCTTCATCTTCTTCATCGTTCTTCATCGACGATTAATCGTTAAATCAAAAATTTCTTTGTCGATTAACCTACCCGAATCATAACCATGCCTCCACGGAAGAAAACAACTTCCCAATCGAACCCAAGTAAGTCGAACCCAAGAGCGATTGTTCAACAGAAATTGAAAAAAAAAAACTTGATTTGATTGCTCAAGAGGAAGAAGACAAAGAAGCAGAGTTATCGGACGATGAACTACTAGCAAAGATGGCTTCTGTGAGAAGGTTAGTCATTTTGAACTGTTTAATTAGTGTTTCACTCGATTTGTAGCTATGGGTTTAGGTCAAAATCGCGAAACCCTAACTCGCAAATTTTGAGTTTTCAAGTTCCGGCATTCAATTTAGTATGAATACCGCACCGTAGTTAAAACCGGCATGCGATCTAGGATGAATACCACGCCGTAAATAGGTACCGGCACTCAATCTAGGTTGAAGACCACACCGGTATATAGAAAACAATAGGGTTTAGTGCGTTGTACCGGCATAAACTGTATTTTAGAATTCATGCCGGAACTCTAGTTTTGGTATCCAGGAACTTTAGAATTTCTTCCGACATCTTTGACATTTTATTTTGCAGGCCGGTACTTGAACCCGACATTGAATCTTGTTATTCTGATATGCCGGTAGTCGTGTTAAGTTTCCAGGAATTTCCAAGGCTGTACCGGCATCCAATACATTTACTTATGTAAGCCGTCATCGTAATCCTAAGCATGGATGTTCATTATACGTAAATGCTGGTAGTGGTGTTTAGTTATCCAGAACATTCCTACACTATACCGGCATCCTCGACATTTATTTATAAAGGCCAGCACTTTAACCCGGCATGGAAGTTTATTATAAGACCATCTTGTTTTAACTAGCTCACATGCATGGTCTGTTCTTTGTTATTTTATGCCGGTATTAGAAATGAAAGTTAGTGCTTCTTTTGAAATAGATCTAAAAAAAGGAAGCCAAAGCAAAGGAGGCTAACAAAGGAAAAGCTAAAGATGCAGCGACTAAGAAAAAAAGGAAGGATGGTCTTGATACTCCTCAGTCTCTGCCTCCTCGAGGGAATAACAAAAAGCGTTTGGGTTTTGAGACAAAAGGGGATATTTAGGATAGTGGTCGTGATCGTATTATTCTTGCAATCTGTGAACCTACTGCAGCTGTTGAGGAGGAAGATGAGGAAGATGATCAAGATGAGCAAGATGAAGAGGAAAGTGAGAAGGAAGACAACGAGATTGATCCAACTCAATTAGCAAACCAAAGCCAAGGAGTAGTTGAACAAGGTGGTCCAAGTCAACAACCCACACAAGGCAAGGCAAAAGGCAAAGGCAAAGTAAAAGTTAAATATTCCTAATTGTTCGGTCACAACATGATAGCCACAATTTCCATCTCCATCGACATCATCCGTATACACTATAAACTCACGAATAGCCCCAGGAAGTTAGTTTATGTAAGACTCTATCTTCGTATGGTAGTGTCTATGAGTCCTACCCGTTTGCGGATCCTTATACATCGTCATATTACCAACTTTTAGCTTAATTATATCCAAACCATCCTCTGCAATCTCTACACTCCAAATGTCTTCGGTATATGACGGGAGATTATACTTCCTTGGCCTACCCATACCCTTTTTCTTTGGAACCTCCGATACATCGACTATTGGTGTGGCTCCGGAATGCTCAACTTGTTGTTCTTGGTAGTTCAATGTTGGTACCTTTGGAGGCCTAACCCTTTTCTATGGAACCTCCGATACATCGACTAGTGGTGTGGCTTCGGAATGCTCACCTTGCAGTTCTTGGTAGATCAATATTGGTACCTTTGGCAGCCTACCCCTTTAATTGGAACCTCTGATACATCGACTATGGGTGTGGCTTCGGAATGCTCACCTTGTTGTTCTTGGTAGCTCAATGTTGGTACCTTTGGCGGCCTACCCATTTTCTTTGGAACCTCCGATACATCGACTACGGGTGTGGCTTTGGAATGCTCACCTTGTTGTTTTTGGTAGCTCAATGTTGGTACCTTTAGCGGACTACCCCTTTTCTTTGGAACCTCCGATACATCGACTATGGGTGTGGCTTCGGAATGCTCAACTTGTTGTTCTTGCAAGCTTATTGGTACCTTCGGTGGCCTCCCCCTTTTCTTTGGAACCTCCGATCCATCGGTTTTTGGTGTGGATACGGAAACCGTCGCTTGTTGTTGACTTGTTAACAGTTTCTTCCTCGGTATACCCCTTTTAATTGGAACCGCGCTCGCAAGGACCTGGAGTTCCGAAATCTCACTTGTGGATAGATCTCGTTTCTTAGTTGCCGCGAGTTCTTCTTCACGTCGAGTCATTTCTTTGAATTCTTTCCTTTGTTTTCTCCTTGAAACTTTAGTTTGTGGCCTACCTATCGGATCTCCCTTTCCTGACTCTTCATTTGGTTTGATCCATGGGCGAGTAATTAGCCTTAGTTGGCTCAATAATACTTGTCGGCTAGCCGAGTTGCCACGTGAGTAAGCTTCGTAGAATTCCTTTGCTTCATTTGTATCCCATGGTGATTGTCCGGGAGCTTCCGTAGAGGGAGGGTCAAAAGATAGTTGCCTCCAAAACGGATCAATAACCTCAATAGGTATAACTTCTTTGTACTTCACAAGCATATGACGACACGGAATCCCCAATGAAGACATGTGCGGACAAATACACACATCACCTGGTTTTCCATAATTTTTCTCATATGCCATTTCTCTCATCATATGTTTTATTGCCCAATGAGAGACGTTGAACTCTATTCCTTGGGGAAACTTAGTATATTGAAGAAACTGAGTCATCCTTTTAATTGAGCTTTTCTCAAAAGCCTTCTTGATCCTATCGATATCAGCCTTAAAGTTTTGCTCCATTGCCTCGGTGACCGTAACCACGTTGCCTTGCCCGGACTGGATGAGATCTTTAAATCTACCATGAGCGGATTCCGCTGCACTAGTTGCTTCAGTTTTGAAGTGCCTATACCGGGTTGTCCATGCACGCACAAATTTTTCCTTGTACTTATCCAACAATTTATCCCGACAATATGAGACGGCTCTTGGATACACTTCATTATATTTAGCACTAAACATGTTCAATCTCTTTTCATATATATCCTCGGTAAGAGACCAATAAACTTTATCCCAATCATCTAGAAATTCCAACCACTTTTTATGATTTTCATCGTGTTCTTTGTCCACTCGCTCTTTAATCTTTCCTCTTTCATCTTCTTCTTCTTCGGGTGATAGTTTCTTCTTGCGAACATTTTCCTCTAGTTGACCAATCATTCTCTTCTTAATATCCTCCTTAGAGGGTTCAAACAAAGAATGACAATGTTTTGTCACATTTTGACCTATATGATACGTACATAGGAAATTTTGTGCATCCGGAAATACATCAGATATAACACCCATTAGTGCGTCATCTTGATCGGTTACGATGACCCTCGGAAATTGATTTTCCGGGAACAATAATTTCAATTGTCGTAATGCCCAATGATAATTGTAATCCCTCTCGTTTTCCATTAAACACCAAGCCAATGTGAATGTTACCTTTTCCGATGTTTGCCCCACGATGTTGAACAACGGCATGTTGTAGTTGTTTGTCTTGTAGGTGCAATCCATCATAAGAATACCACAACATGTATGAGCCAATTGTGAAAGCAAAGGATGCGCAATGAATATTTGAAGGGGCTTTTCGTCCGGTCCTCTTTTAATGATACGCGTGTAGTTGTGATCCCAAACTATCTTCTCAAATTCTTGCATAACGCTCCTCACTTCCCATTCCACCCTTCTAATGGTTGCTTGGGCTCTATAAATTGTACTTAGAGAAGAAACGTTCTGATCATCCTTTTCCTTGAAGGTTCTGAGAATCACTCTTGTTTTTATACATGCTTTGGTCATTATCTTTACATCCTCGAATTCACAAGGTTTTAGCTTCGCAACTATGGAGTGACCATTAAAATCTTTCGGATCCGGGTGGTTATGTTGGCCAAACCACACCGTACAATCCCATTCATTTTCTTTGTCTCTTAAATAGAATACAAGCTTAAAGGGGCAATTATCCTTCCTCGTATGAGTTTTGTATACCATATTAGTCTTCTTTTCATATACATAACCCTTTCTCTTATGGCTATTCTTCGCCTTGTATTCACCACTTCTCTCGCAAACCATCTCAAAACGCCTATTTGAACCTTGGGTATTCCTCACCAACACACACTTGTTCTTAAGAGCCGTCTCTTTTGCCCAAGCAATTGCTTCCGCTGGAGATTTAATTCCCTATATTAGGACAAGAATGGAAGATTATAAGGTTCATTACAAGAAATCACCACATAACGTTCTAAAAACTAGGTGCAAAGTATTGTTTGGTAACATACCGGATGCATCTTATAGTATTCGGACGTATCCGGACCAAGCGGTTTGGAATTTGTTGGATCAATGTATGTCACAATCTAAGGAATAAATGAGAAGAAAATTGAATTAGTTCAAAATAAAATACCATGCCGAGTACCATTTCCGGCGTGCTCGACCACACTGATTAAGATTGAATAATAATGTTGGCATTTTAGAAATACACTTGAAAGGAGGAAACAATTATACATGTCACAGCCATTGCATGTTCTTGAACACAATTGCCAGGAAGATACAATACCGCATTCTAGCTAAACAAGGTACAAAGCCAGTAACAAGAGCCCAGCATTCTCGATATGTGAGTTTTCCAGTAGGAACCAATTACCGGCTTGGCGGTAATTTTAAAGCATGCGGGATCAACCACTAGGCGTGCCCGATGTTTTATATACCACGCCGGTATTGGAGTTCAAAATCTTAAATTCTGGATGCTTTTTAAGTAGTATGCGGCATGGTCGTTTAGGAGTGAACCATGCCGGTTTGAATATTCCATGGAATATTCGGTGGTAGGTAAAAAGCATAACTGCATACCGGCATGCATAGTTGGTTTGAAGACCATGCCGACAAAGTTTTTAAAATGGGGGATATCTTATACCGGCATGGCAAGGAGTATGAATACCACGCCGGTGGCATTAGTTCTGGCGTCGTATTCATACAACGAGCATGCCGGTACTAAGTTGTTTCAGACAAAAAATGGTGGTTTCAAAAAGGAAAATCAAATTTTCGACCTCTTTGAAGCATTACCTGTGTGTTGGGGTTGCTTGTATGTTGAACATGTTTACTTTCTTGGGTTGGTTCTTCATAAAACACTTCATGGTCACGAAAATCATGATCCAAGGGGGTTGGTTCATCATATAACTCCAATTGTGAGTTGTTATCATACAATAGAAGATTGAAGATATGATTGTTGTTGTAGTTGAGCTAAAGATTCAGCTGCTGCAATTCTCTCATCACAATTATCTTCCATTTTCAAAAAAAAAATTCCACTCAAAATTTTTTTCTCTCCTTCTACTCCTCACTCACACAAATTAAAATAAAAACACACACTAATCTATCCCCCAAATACTTAAGATTTTTACTAATCATTATTAACCACTAAACATGATTAGTGAGGGCTAGATTAGGAATTTAAAAGATAATTACATAAGGGGTGACCCAACTTTGCTATTTGGATCCCTATTTTGTCATGTACCTATATCCCCCAATTGCGCGTTCATTTTTTTTCCGATATATAATTTTTTTCAAAAAATATAACGTCATTGTTATAAACCATTGTTTATTTACTAAGATGCCCTTTGTGTCTAAGTTTAGGGTTTACATATCTTGGACACCAAGTCATCTATCTATATAAATAGAGGCTTAAACATTGTATTCTATATACACATTTAATAAGAAATCTCTCTCTTCTTCCCTCTATTTTGTGTCTCCTTCTCTTTTTACAATACGTCATCAGCACGTAACTCTCATCACCGAGCATCTTGTATACAGTGCCATAAGCGATTTTGGGAGATCGAAACCAGAAAAGAAAAATAATAGTTTATGGATATGTGAAGTCCCCAGCATAAAGAGAACCGATAAGGATTTTCTCTTTTCCCATACTATTATTAGATTATTTGTGTTCATTAATATTTTTTTATTTAATATTCATGCGAATTTGACCATTAAGTTTGATTGTTATAACATGACCAGGACATGGATATATGATCAAACATATTGACGGTGCTGAACTTTGATGAAAAGTCTTACACCTCCCAAAGTATCCGCTGTGCAATATCATATCCACGGTTGACCATTGGTAAACAAGTACCATCTCTGATTACTTGTTTAATACAATATCCTTTTCGCATTAGCTTTTTAATTTTCTGACGGATTCGTATTGTCCTAACTTTATTCTCTTTATTCTCTTTATTCTCTTATAGTTTGTAATTTTGGTATAACAACTTCGGATCATGTTTACATGATTGATTAGTTAATTGTTTGACACGTTATTGTTTTATCTTGCTAACAATAACGGGATTCATGTCTATGAATCCACCAATATGGTCGAACTACCACATATTGTCTTTTTAAAATATGTGGTCTATGGATCTTATATCTTCGAATATCGCACAAGCCACGGCGGCTATCTTTGGAAGTTTAATTTTGCTTCTTCCCTAAAAAAAAAAAAAAAATCCATTAAAAAAATGGTTTACAATTCTATTCTTTTAATGAAATTGTAATCACCAAAAAGTTGGTACTATCGCAATTTAGTTACCATAATGATAACTAATCACGTGCATGGTTGAAAAACCTCCGGCCTATCAATATTGGCATCTTTGTCCATTGGACAGTGATCATGTGATTCGTATCTGGTTTCTATTCTTTATAGAAATCATTCTTTTACCATACAATGGATTTTCCATAACAAACGATTTTTTTTTCTTCCGGTTGTCGATACGATTTTGGAATATAATTTTACCAATTGGCATTAATTTTCTCCATAAATTCTCTATAATGAGAAGTAAAATTGGCATTCCCAAATTAATTTTTCTCTTAGCCAATTTGATATGTTTCGTCGATTCTAAAATAACGACGCAGAACATAGGTTTATAAGAAACCTTTATCGACGAGTATGGTTTTATCTCATAATAAACCACTAATTTTTATTCCTTCAAAGGAAATTATTCATCAACTATTAAGTGGATATTTCTCTTCAAATGATGTGATTTCTTTATTTTTCTTAAATTGAAATCTATAACCAACTAGATTTGGTTTTCCCTACTGATTTTAGAGGGATAAAGTATCGTTATTATGGTCCAATTGCAAATACCAGAATAAAAAAAAAAAAGTGTAATATCCTTGGAATATTGGGAAAATTTAATTTTTCTTCCTACTAATAATCTCCGAAATTTTGGACTCTTCCACTTGTAATTGGAACATGTAAGGACACAAAAGATCAAAGGGTGCGCACCCGGCTTGTTAGCCAATATCATTAGTCCTTGAGCGACTTAATTGATCTTTCTATAAATTTCTTTTGCTAACATAAGTGTCCATAACTTTATTCTCATTTTATTTTTTGGGGAGTACATTTTTTGGGGAGTACACATATTTTATATGCTTTTACACCAATTAATTTTGGTTCCAAACGTAACACATGGTTGATGTTAAATATGTATGTCTATTAAGACTATATTTTTTTTATGTCGAAAGATATATTTTATAATAAGTATATGTCTCGAATTAATCGGATAATACTTTATGAAACTTATTTTCGTATATGAGATGAAAGTATTTCCGCCACAACCAGGGGGAGACCATACACTACATGAGGTTGGTGTTCATTAACTTAAAAGTTATATTAATTTCTCTCCCATCACTCAAATCGATTAAGGCTGTCATTATATAATTGGCGTGAAATTTTTCTCATTTTGCTTTTATATAAGCTTTGCCTCTTAAGAGGAAATCCAGTCACATCTAGCAAATAAGTAGCGTTCTATAAAAGGCTACAGGTAGTGCTCCAATTGAGTGTACCAAAATCACATTCTCAAATATAATAATATCTTCTCACATGAAAACGAGGAGATTATAATGCCCGCGGGTGCTGGTACCAGTAAATTTTGAAATTTTCAAAGTATGCATACATTTGGGAATTGTGTGAGCTCGTAGTAAGCTAATTTTTTTGTCGAATATTACAGTAGCTACTAAAATAATAAAGATTGTGGTTGTTAACCCCTCTGCAGAGGAATATCGACAATGTGATTGGTTGGCATAGATTGGATTAATTTCTTGATTAACGTGATTTTGGATCCAAGACTTAACAATTTAAATTGCCAAGCCTATTAATTAAAGATTGGTGTAGTCGTATTGCGTATTAAGAGAAATAAGTCGTTTTAAGACCGATTGAGGGTTATAAGTTCAAACCCGAGGATTGGTTCAATAATATATCGTTCTTCCTATAAGATGCATTTTGCGTGGTAGTCTTGAAGGACTCGTATTGCATTCACACAAGTGATTTTCTCGGAGAACATATTTAAATTTGTATTCTTTGGAGGATTCAAATTATATTCAGGCAGCCACTTGACTCGATTATGTCAGGTTTAACAATCATGTATGTGTTTTTAGAAATTTGGTACCAAACTGAAAATCCGGATTAATTAGTTGATGATATCAGCTTTATATATAGGTCTCTTGAGGAGTCCATAAAAACACAAAAGTCCACGCTCTAGCTGCATATATTCTATTTTTCCCCTCAAATCTGCAGTTAGAATTATGCTAGCTTAAACTCTTATTCAAGATGGACTAGAGTTATTTTTTTGATGCTTGTCTTCTGTAAAACTCATATAGTTGGGTTAGCATCAATATTTACGTCAAAAGTTGTACTCTTTTTCCTTCGTTCAAGTTTTGTCCCATGTGGTTTTCTTGACAAGGTTTTAACGAGGCAACTTCTTGTTGACATTTGATTTTCATTTAAAATGTTGATATTGTGCTCTTTTTCCTTCGTCCAAATTTTTTCCTATTGGGTTTTATTGGCAAGGTTTTAGTGAGGCAATTTAATCCAACATGATGGTCATCCAAGGGGGAGTCGTATCAATTTTGGTTGTTTAGTGGATGCCCACATTTGATTAAACCAAATCAACTTAATCAATTCCTAAGAATTTGGATTTCCTTCTCACAAATACGATTTTTGTTCCCGTATGATAAGGTATCTTGGCACTTTATTGAAGAAACTACATCAACTATTACTGCAAATCATCTCCGAGAATCTAGCAACCCAAGACACAAGTCGTCAATGTTATTAAAGAAGCATAGAGACTCGAGAAAACTACTACTAGAAGACTAACACAAAAGAAGACTTCATCAAGTAGCAATTTTGTTGACGAAAGAAGAAGAATCTTCTGCATTCAAGAAATCTGTTCATCAAATTGGGAAGTCACGACTCAGAGATTTGCAAGCCAAGATTTAACCGAAGTACTCATCAGGGGGAGCGGCGCCATCATCAAAGGTGCATTTACTGGACTTATCGAGTTGTACTCTTTTCCTTCGTCAAGGTTTTGTCCCACTGGGTTTTCCTTGTCAAGGTTTTAACGAGGCAACATATGCGTGTCCAACACATCGAGTCTTTACATGCTCATGCAATTTCAGGTTTTTCTCTTTTGAGTTTTCCTGGTATTTTTGTAATGACTTAGCCACAGTGGTCATCAGGGGGAGTGTTATAAACCATTGTTTATTTACTAAGATGCCCTTTGTGTCTAAGTTTAGGGTTTACATATCTTGGACACCAAGTCATCTATCTATATAAATAGAGGCTTAAACATTGTATTCTATATACACATTTAATAAGAAATCTCTCTCTTCTTCCCTCTATTTTGTGTCTCCTTCTCTTTTTACAATAGTCATTAAGAATTTTAATATTTCTTTTTATTGTAAACGTCATTATAATTCCACAATTTCGGCTTATTAATTCCTTTAGATTTTCAATATCATTTAAATACTATTTTAGATATTTTTTACACATATATAATAATTTAAAAATATAATTAGATTTTTAAGATTTTAATAAAGATAATTGGATTAATATAGGTTTCGGTGTTAGATTTTCTCCACATATTTTCTTGATTAAATTTTAAAGATTTTTTTACCTTATATTAATTTAAAAGTTTAGCCTAAACAACTTTCGTAGATTTTAAGATGACATTATTAATTATCCATATTTTTTTACCCTAAAAATGATGCAAAAAATATTTACCCTATATTTATTGGATTTTTTATCTTATAATCACCGATTAGATTTTACCTAATAATGGTCCAATAAACATAAATTAATATTTTTTTAGGATTTTTTTTCCTTATAACTACGGATTAAATTATTCAAGATAATAATAACAATTATCCATAGATTTTTTACAAACGATCAAAAAAAAATATAAATCTGAATTTTTACCCCATAAACATATTTATTAGATTTGTTTGGAATTTTATCATAAATACTCGAAATTAATATTATTTATTTTTTTCCATTAATCAAATTCAAAAGAATTCTCATCAGACAAGAAACTAGTTGGAAGCCGAGCAACAAGCTGGGCTCCAACTCCTTTTTGAACTACCACACTCAACCTATGAAAAAGGAATTTTTTTTTTTTTTTTTGATTTTTATCATTAATATTCGAAATTATAGTAATTTTTAGATTTTTTTTACCTTACAAATGATCCAAAAAATCTAAATCTGATTTTTTTTACCCCATAAATATGTTTACTCGATTTTTTAGATTTTTATCATAAATGTCTGAAATTAATATAATAGTTTTTAATTTTCTGAATTTATATAATAAATATGCGAAATTAAAATAGTAATTTTTTTAAAAAAATTCGACGGTCATGATTTTTAAAAAATCATGTAAACTCGGTGTAATTATATGCAAAAATTTTGTGTACCAACCACCTATTTAGTCTACACTGCATGTTGTCAAATCAACACATCATATTTCACGAAATTTCATCCAACGAATACGAATGGTTTTTCCCTGAGTCAATGAGAGCGCGCGGTTACGCTCACCAGCCAATATGAGGGAGGGTAAGCTCCACTTATTCTGGAGTGAGAGATGGGAATCATGGGATTGAGTTTTTAGGTTGTTGATAATACTTTAAAAAATGAAATAAAATGATCCTCCATTTGAAGAAAATGATGTTTTACTTTTTAATTTTAGCACGGATATACTCTCTCCGTTTCGGTGAAAGAGATATTATCACTATTTCAGAGACAGAGATAGGATGGCTTTCACTAAAAGTGTGTGAGTAGGAAATAATATATTTTTTAAACAGCATCATCTAAGGAAGAAAAAAACTCAATGCAAAAGGGCGGATATAGTAATGGGTCAAATTGTAGCTGACCCTGTGCCCTGACTTCCACGTTCGTGTTTGACCCGGTTTAACCCATTTTTCCAGGTGAAATTTCAAACTCAAAACTTTTTCAATATTGACCAAATATTTTGAAATTTCTTTCGAATTCTTAGAACTAGAATGTTCAAATGTTTTCCGGTGGAAAAATGTGAAAACTGAATGAACTAAGTTGCTGAGAAATGTTCTATAATGATAAGGCTTAGGGGAGGGAGCATGCTTTCTTGATAGAAGGCTTAAATGCTTCTACGCTCAATAACTGCACAACGGTCAACGGTTAATGCTTTCTTAGGATTACTTGGTTATTCTTTATGACACATTTTTCGATTTTAGTATTCAAAGGTAGTAATTTTAACTTTCGTCTTCTTCGTTTAGATGCGTACCGTGCTTATTTAGATCTAAAAGGAAATGTACGAAATATCTTTACCAATTGATATTACCAACAAAAGACATCACCGGATGATATAAACAATTTACAGGTAAATCAGCGAATGATTTAGCAAGGCCATACCCTACAACAACAAATAACATTAACAATCCAAAACCCGTGCCGTATCCTAGTATTTCATAAGAGAAATGCTTGAAAAAGAAATCATAAGAGAAACAATGTGCATCCCACGAACACAGATGATGAATGGGGAATTGGTCTGTGTGCTGGTCTAGTAAGCTTGATGTTGTCGGGGGTTCATTCCTTGTTGTCTTGTCTCTGCCTTTAATTTTTTTTTCTATCTTTTTTTTTTCGGAAATGCTATTTGGGTCCCTATTCTTCACCTCCCTATAATCTAAGCCTCACATCTATATCGAGATTTGCATTCAGGTTCAAGTGGGGTTCACCATTCCCCTAATATGGGGTTTAGATTGTAGGGAGTAGAATAGGAATGTGGAAAATAGGGAGTTGAATAGCACTGCCGTTTTTTTTTGCAAAAACATAAAATATAACGGACTCTTGTGAGTCTGACCCAAACTCTTGAAAAAAAAATAAGTTAGAAAACTAATTATTAAGAGGGAGGTTTAAACAGTGAAATAAATATGGTTAAAGAATGTAAAATGGCTTTACATTGTGATATTATTCTTATATGTCCTACTTATATGCTGTTGTTTATTATATTTACTAGATCTTAACGGCACGGGACGTTTTGTCTCTAATACGATATTGTTCACATTCCTCTTGCTTCATTTTATTCGTGAGTAATTATTTTGATATTCAAATAGGTTTTGGGAAACAAAATGGGTTACCTGATCTTTTATTTTTTTACTTAAGCATGTTATTCCAATTTATTATCCTGGATTTTATAATAATGTTGTGCCAACATGAAAATAAAATACAAAATACAAGTAAATAAAAAATTTCCCCATTTATTGTTCCATCATACCATAATTTCAAACTTCAAAAGAATATTTCATCTAACAATACATATACCTAAACCGCCAATCCAACTCCATGATGTTTATGAATACATTTGTTCCGAAATTATTGATAACTAAGGCTCTAAGGAGTGAAGCAAAAACCCATAATATTTTCCCTACTATAGATAAACACTATTTATTTATTTTTTGCAAATGTGAGAGTTATAAAATGAAGAACCCTTGGCTATTGAAGGCTGAGATATACACATGTGAGTTGAAAATATAAACTTATAATAGTAAATAAAAACATGTGTAAGATTCTTTCTCTATCATAATTGATAACATAAAATTGAAAAAATTCGTGGATAAAAAAGATTTCACACCAACTATGCTAATTAGTGCATGAATGACGTTCTCACATCTAGTGTTACTCAAGTAATTTGGAGTTTTAAAGAGCATAGTCATATTGATATTTGTATCTACATAAATTCAACTAACCTTCCGAAGAAAAATTATTAGTTTCAAGGTAGAGCCGACACAAACTTCTCGTCACCTTCAATGTATACAACACACATTGGGTTTAATCAGACTTGAGATTAAACAAATACCCCAACATTAGTCAAATAATGTCTACAAATACTGGATCGAAACAAAGTACTAACGGGAAAAATGAGAGACTAACATCAGTTCTACAAAGAAAATACCCTATATGTATCAAAGTTTGTTAACCAAACACATGTATTCAAATTAAAAAGTCATCAACTTAACAAAAATGTAAAAGAACCCACGTTAAATCAATACTTGCATAAGCAAAACTTATAAGATAATTTTGTAATTATTAAATACCTTTAAAATCACTATTAGAGATTTAATTGCATGCCTCGTTAAAAACTACGGTATGACAAAATTACCAGATTAATATGTAGATATTTCACTGGATATGTAGCAATTCATAGAAGTTTACACTGGTGGTGATGCGTTCCATCTAAGTGTTGTTCGATTGATTATTTTTTTAGAAGGTTCGGGTTTTCATTGGATAAACCGAGAGGGAGCGTTTCATTATATTCATTATCATTCGTAAATCCAAGACCAACTCGCCCTCCCGCTTTACTGGATCTCAATACAACCTTAGATTTATCTATTGACGGAGAAACCTTGATACTAAATATGTAGTTTTTAGCGTTATTTATTAGATAACGTGACATCCAAATATTTTTTCTTCTTCTTAATTTTCATGTATTTTAACCGAGTTTATATAGTGTACGTTATCTTTTTGTAGCAGACATAATTAACATAGTCAATTACTACTCATCAAAGTCGGCCAAACACTCACAAACCACCAGATATCACTTCTTTCTCCACCACCACCATTTTCCATCCCTCGTAGAATATTGGGCACACTTATAACTTTTGATCCCACACATCATGTATAAAGTTTAGATTTAACAAACTTAGGTCGTCAATTAATTATTCAACTATATGTTTTTTGTTAATAATTTCGAAAATCATGCATTTAACGGTTACCAAAGATAGCAGTGGTACCAAAAACAACCATTTTGTCTTATATGATTTGGTATCATCCCAAAAGTATTTGTTATCCGCCTTTTTTGATCGTGTCAAAAACAACCAACTATACTTTTCACAATACAATGTTACCCGTCATGTAAAATTATTATTTTTGATTCGAAAAGAAAAAAACCAATACTACCGCCATTAAAACCATCCAGCGCCACTATTTCTTCCACCAAAACTAATGTTACCGCCTCCACCACTTAGGAACACCTTCCACCGCTTCCACCATTACTTCTTCCTCTACTACCACCACCACCACTAATATCTATTGAAATAATTTTTGTCAAAATTATTATTTATTGATGGAGATATGTATTAATATTAATTAAGGGATATTTATGATGTAAAATTAATAAATCATTTATCATGAGAAATTAATGAGACATCAATTAATAAAACACTTATACTAATTAATATTTAAGTTGAACAAACCATAACCATAGATTTATTTTCTCTCTAGACAAATCACTTATACTAATTAATAAAACACTTATACTAAGTAATATTTAAGTTGAACAAACAACCACTGTTGATTTATCTTTTCTATCAATTCCAACCAAGGTGGAACAATGGTTAGAGGCCACTCTTATGACACAATAGGTCATGAGTTCGAACCTCCCCGTTATAATTTTTTGAAATTCCATATCTTGACTTGAGTATTCATTTTTAATTCATAATATTGGAATGAAAACCACGTGTGCGACTTGTAGGGTGTGGCACGGATAACCACAGCCTTTGATTTATCTTTGCCAAGGATAAATCCTGGCCACCACTCAGAAACAAACTGTGCTTTATACTTGAGATGCTAATGATTGGATGTTATCTTGTGTATGGGTGCACAAGATAACAAAACCCCTATCTGATTTATCATTCATCTAATTTCTTTAATTATTTTCTTCTAAACTCGGTATTTCCCTAATGTCTTCTTACTTTATTTGATCTATCAGATTCGGGCTTCTAGGGTTTTTATTTTCTTATTCGATTTTTTTTGTTTGTTCACAGGAGGTGTAATCATCATGTTTTCGAGGATATGTGGTGATCTAAAGAAGAAACTAATGCCTTAACAATGTTGGATAAATTGGATAGTATGAGGTAATAATACTAACTTTCCTTTCCTTTGATTTTTTTTTTTGTTTTGTTTTGGTAATTCATTAGATTTTGTGGTGTGGTTGTGATTTCCACTTAATCCTACGTGGGTTTTTAAGGAATCATGTTTTTTTGTAGTCGTGTGATGGTATTCTGAAACTAGTAACTCCAATCCTATTGAAAATTGCTTGTTGAGTCACAAGGTTCTGGCAAAGAGGTTAAAATTTCATTAAGTATTAGATGGTTTAGTTGAGAAAACGCCTTGATGCTTAGCTTATGTTTGCTCACTTTTACATTTGTACAGATGGAAGCAACTCTAGATGGTTGAGTTGTACCTGACGGTGACAAATTGCTCCATGAAATAACTTCTGGTGAATTGAAGGTATTCTTACATCAAAACCTTTTAGTTAGAAAGTGTATTACAGTTGAAAAGTAGCAATCGCTATATGTCTCTTTGCTAACCAACTAAAATATGATTATGCGGGTGTTGAACAGATCACTTACTTAAGAATGTTTTGCATGTGCAAGATGCTGGGTTTGTTGTGAAGCAGTTTTTGATCTTTGTAATATAGGTTGTAGTACTCATTGGGCTTTTCACATGTTCGATTCTTTTTATCATTCAACAAATGGAAACACCTACTAAGGATGCATAAGCATTTGATGACAACAACTCAGCTGTTGAGACATGTCCATGAGTCTAACCTTCTTCATGATGTAGTTAGACCACAACTGTACTAGTGGTGAGATTGGCTTTTACACGTACTTCTCCATGGGGAGAGTAAATGCTACTTTACCTACGAGTAAGTGATGGATTTCTCTCCAATTAGTTATTTTGTTTCATAAAAGTCGGAGTACCTATAATATACTAATGATGTGTATTTTCTTGCTTAATCAGCCATTTCATCGTCCTTGAATGCAGGATAATAAGTAGCCCTCTTGTCAGGACTAGTTGGAAGGTAAGTTTTATGTCATTATTTACTTCCACTATGTGTTGCCTT
This sequence comes from Papaver armeniacum, assembly GCA_023531295.1. Lineage (NCBI taxonomy): Eukaryota > Viridiplantae > Streptophyta > Magnoliopsida > Ranunculales > Papaveraceae > Papaver > Papaver armeniacum. The sequence goes on from JAJJWW010007095.1 coordinate 29,923, forward strand.
ATAACTGGTATCAAATTCAATTAATCTCTAACTGATCAGTGTCTTTTCTATGTAGATGGATGGAATCGATGAATCTGCACTATATTGTCTAAGAAAAGCCAAGAAAGTTGATTTTGCAATTTCTGAAAAGAAAAATCAAGTTAACTCTAAACTTATTACTTGTTCCTGATTTTGATTTTGAGATTAATTTGTTAATGTTATCGATTTTTTTGTTGGATTTGTATCTTTAAAGAAGCAGAAGGGAATGAATTTCAGTTGGATTTATACCTTTAAAGATGCAGAATGGAATGAAGTCGACAATAGAAAATAAGCTTCATGGGGTTGAGATTAATTATGATTAGTGTTAGTTTTGGTAGCTCTGTTACGATGAAGGTTTACTAATTTATGGTTATGCTTTGAATGATACAGTTTCCTATTGTTGTTGAGATGACTAAAGTTGCAGCTATTAAGAAAAGGAAAGCTGAAAACATTGGTGGAATAGCTGTGGTCGATTTCCAAAGGGCTAAGATGGGTTTTTGAAAGTTAACAAGTTTTGGTGATGCTATAGATGAGAAACCAGCTGATGAAAATAAGTAATTTTGCTGCCATGGTGTGTGATAAATGATGGTAATTTATGGATCATGTTAGCCTGCAAGATGAAATCAGGTTAGTAAAGCAAATTCAAGCTTCAATCCTTGTGCTGGTAGTGTGGTTACCGAGGTATAACTCTGCGATGATATGTTTTGTTGGTTTCAAGGTCAATGACTACGTGGTGCTGTAGGAGCTTGGAATACTAGTGGATGTTTCTCCTTACATATTATAGGTATTATTCTGAGTGCATATGTTATGGTGGAGAATTACTAAGGATAGTAGATATACCCATACTTATAGATATTTTTTGGTTTGTTTCGTGTAGTAGTAGTATGAACTTATAACCAAGGATTATGGAAAACTTGATGAAGTATGCTAGGAAACTAGTGTTTGGGAAGTATCTTGAAGTTTTGAGTAAGTTTCTATGTAGTGTTTGGGAATGAACTGGACTTAGGAAGTTTCTATGTATTCCCCCAGAATTTGATACTTAACAACAAAAAAATAAAAAATGTCATTAGAAAAATTTATGTTCTTTTTTTATATGAATTGATTGAATGTGATATGAATCGAATGAAAATTGATATGGGTTTATATGAATTGAATGAACAAACTCTTGTTTAATTTGGATGATGGATTGAATGAAAGATGTATGCAGGTCAATATTGACCTGGTCAAAATTGGTCAATGTTGACTAATTTTGACCAGGTGAAAGTTGACTGGCAGTAATTATCTGTTGTTTCGAAAAAAAATCGTGACGATGAGGATGCATATTTCGTTTCTTGGGAGTAAAGACTTCGTATACGTATCTACACAGAGTTATGATCTGATGATTCGTCTAGTTGTTCATGAAAGAAAAATCATAAAATTCAATGATTTCTTCAAAACCACCTTCTCGTTTCTCTTTTCCTCCTTCCTTAGCACAATTCTTAATGCGAGAAGCATCCATGTCTTCTGAGTTTCAAGAGACAAAAATTGCGTATGGAAAATATACACCTTGATAACTAGTCTCAAAAGTTAGAGAAACCATTGGAAGGAGAGTCCTTTCCAAAAAGAAGTTCTTGGTTAGCAAGAAATCAAGAGACTACTTTAGGTTCTGCAACCAATCTAAGAAAAACTTGTTCAACAAGACTTCTAGCAAGCCTGAACCCACACAATACAATTCATGATCAAGTGGTAAATACATGAAACACATGACATGCTATGTAAAGGAAAGTTAGTGATGATAACATCTGGAAGATTTCAACAAGATATTTTTTTCAATATGGATTAAGATTGTATACATTCTTTCGACAATTAAAACACTAAAACTTATCAGCAAGGGAATTTATTCCTTTCATCTACTGTGTATTTTCCATTTATACTAGAGAAAACACAGGAAAATAGGATTAGGTTATGCTGTGATAAGCACCTTTTAGCTTATCCAGAGCAACTAAATCCTTGGCCTCAATCTTTCGTTCAATATCTAAGCAATCATTGATATTGGTCTTAACGATAGTTATGCAAGAGAGAGAAGACGAACTGTTACCTGAAACCAACCTATGGTTTGCTCTTTTTATGCCTCGTCTTAGTATGTTAATGAGAGATCTAAGATCAGAAATTCTTTTGTCAATATTAATATGACTAAAATTTCTGTTGAAGTACGAAATAGTGCCTTTGTGAGAATTTGATTAGGATTCTTTCCAAAGAGTTCGAGGTTTGAATTTATCCTTTTTAATCTCATTAGCCTTGAGAGTAGCAACACAGTCGATAATATGTTGCAACGATCTTTGCAAAACAGAAAATCTTGTACTCCTAAGTTTTAAGGAACAATCCTTTGAATGATGTCTATTTGATTCAGCATGTGAACTAATCTTTCAATAGGTGTCCCTTTTACCACACCCAAAGAAAGTTTTCTGAGTTCTTGTGGGATCAGTCTTAACCCTATTGAGTGGCGGAGTAACAAATTTGGAGGATATTGAATCAATCCTTTTCTCAAGAAATTTAGAATCCAGAGAGATGACACTTTCTACCATATTTGTAGAAGAGCATGAGTTAGACTCTTTTACTAGATCACAACTTGATTTAAGTACAAATATATTTTTCTCCATTTCTTCAATCCTTGAGAGAGCCTAAACAAGATCTTCTCTTTAGTCGTGAAGTTTCATCCTCAAGATCTTCTCAACTTCATTACTTTCTTCTAGTCTTTTATTAATATATCATTACTCCGTTCTTCCGATTGAAGCATTTTCTCAAAAAGACTAATTTTGTTAAGTAATGCAGACTGGATACAAGATTCCTCATCATATCTAGGATCAGTAACCGCACTTGCAGTTTTCCAACTGGTTTATCAAAAGAATTTAAAAACCGGTTGTGCAACTGTCTTTGAAGAGTGGTTGAGGAAGTTCTCTGATAGGACATGAGTTTCCATATAGAGGGATCTCTTTACCAGTAGTGTTCTTAATTCTGGGTAATACGTACAATGAGTCTTTTCTTGCTAACTGAAAAACCATATTATGACTCATTGAATATAGGTTTAGACCGTTTACAAACACGAACTTATTAGGTCAAACAACGTTTGCATGCCCTGATACAAATTGAAAACACAGGGATACCATGTACACCACCAACTTTTTCATTCAACAACCGGTATGTACAAAACCTAATACAATTGCAAGTAGGAAACTGAATGATCCTTGACAATGTGTATATAGAGTTTATATATCTACCCCTCTTTTCAATCAGTATATATATAAACAAAGAGTCTGTGAACCTGATTGTCAAGAAGAGTACTTGGACGATCTCAAAAGTCGATATCCAAGATCAATCTAGTCGTATCCAAATAATCTACTCGGAATTCTTCCAAGGAATTAAACTTCTTATCTATCTTTCAAGATACGAATTCTACAAGAACGAGTCTCGCAATCGATTAAAATTAGATGGACGTATTCATAAGATTGAATACGTACAACTTGCGTAAATCTAATTATAAAGATAAACAATATAATGTGGAAAGGGTAAACACAAGATACCAGAAGTTTCGTTAATGAGGAAACCGCAATAGCAGAAAAAACCCGGGACCTCCCCCAGATTTGAACACCAAATTGTATTAAGCCTTCACAGACACTAGCCTACTATTATATATCGGACTGGAATGTAGTTGAGACCGAATCCACCTTCCAAGCGATTTAGTTACAGTTGCACTCCTTACGTCTCTTGATCCTCGCAAGGCTCTACACATTGATTCCATTAGTTGACGTCCTTTACAACCTAAGAGTTGCTTCAGCCGAAGTGAAGACTTTTGATACCAATCTTCCTAACAGATAAGCCTATTTGATTTTTGTTTAGATCAAAGATAAAGGCGAGGAAATCTATTTGCAATAGACAAAGCTATCAAACATCACAAATCCGGAACTTACGACTCCCGAATAGTAACATAGATTGAAAAGCTAGCAAAGATCAATTTAGGCCAGTTTTCAGATATCTATCTTGAAGAATCAAAAAGTCTGACACGAAGAGAACTATGTGGTTACAGTCTATCTTGCTTGAAAGAGATTGCGAAGACCTCGATAACAGAAAAGCAAGATCGGGATACACGAACTATCAAGGTAAAGATAGTCGGACCTGGCTTCACGAATCCCAAAACGAAATCTTTTAGTCGTAGGCATAATTATGTTTCTCAGAGGAAACCTAAGTTTATAGAGGATGACTCTGGAATCAACTAGGACACAAAGTGTCAGATATTGATTTTCCCAGTTGAAAGAGCATCTATGTTTATAGTTTTCAAAGACCAGGGGTTGCTTAGAATTCAAGCTAAGATAACTTGAGAATCAAGCAAACACTTTTAGGTCTTGAAAATACAAAAGAAGAATATACAATAGGAACCATGTATAATGATTGTTCGGTTTGGCAAGTATGCCAAAGAACTAAAGCAATTTGATGTTCATTTAAACGCCTAAAAATTTAATCATGATGTGCACACATAAGTGTTTGAATGATCAATGAAGTCTTAGAAGTGTTTGAGAGAGTTCTAACAATGCTAAACTTATTTAAAAAAAATAAGTCTTTGAGCATCTGCTAAAATCTACTGGGACGGTTGGTACAACGGTTCGTGAACCATTAGGCTTGTTCACGAGTCATGGTGCAACGGTTCTTGAATCGGGTTCGGCAAATCTATAAGACTACCAAACTCAGTTGAACACGGTTCATGAACCGGGTTCATCAACTGCTAGTCTATAATACCAACTTTAATAAATCAGTTTACAACGGTTCGTGAACTGTTCCCATCTGAACTTGCGGTTTGCGAACTAGTTCGCCAACTCTCTTGTATTTCCGAAACTCATATATCTATGGTTTGCGAAGTGATTCGTCAACCTACCCTGAGCAGAAATATCGGATAAATCAATATTTCTCTCTTATGATGTTTGAAGCATTCCCACGTGATATAATCATCTGCGTAGGCAATTTTCAATTGATCCACAAATTAATTCATACAATAAGTTGTTTAGAACTAATGTTATTAAGGATCATTGAACATCTTTGCTAGAATCATATTCAAGATTTTTAACAAGACAAGCTTGACTCGAAATTTATTCTTTGTAAATCTACTATAAGTCATACGACATAGTCTCAAAAAGATAGAATGGTAAGATAGCTAGTCAGTAAAATAGAATGGTTCAGTCTTCACATACCTAATACAGAAGTTCTCCAAATATCTTCGTCGATCTTCAGTCTTCGAGGGTGATGTCTGATACTCAACTACCAAATTCTAACCTAGTCCGAGACTTGACTTAGTAGACTAGAAATCAAGATATAGTTTTGATCATCTTATATTGGCAACAAGCTTGAGATAGCAAAACTTGTGGGTTCAACCGAGCATTTCTCTAACAAGAAGAACTGAAGATGAAGAGAATCTGGTGAGATTTTGAGAGTGAGATGAGGCTTAAGAGAGTAAAAGAATAGAACTCAAGAAGAATAACTGAAGAAGATAAGAGAGACTAGGTCTTTTAGTTTTTAGGTATTGGCAATTATAAGGCTAATATTAAATTTACTCAACGACCCGATATATCAATCAGTGAGGCCGGTTCGGTCAGTTTTCATATCAAAACCATAGACCGAACCATCTATGTTGGGTTTTTAAATTTATAATCTCTTGTATTGCACGGGCATGCCTAGAAAGATGTCGTAACCATGTCGGGCACATGATTGGACACGACATGGTTACGACACTTGCTGACATGCGATGGACACGCCACACCATTTGTCCCGTAAAATTCGAGATTGAACACTTTGCAGACACTAATTGGTCACTTTCAGGCACACCATAAATGATTTTATTGGTATGGAAAATCGCAATAAACTAAATGTGAAGCTACTTTATTCTCCCTTTAGTCAAATTCAAACATTATTTCTGTTTATGAAAAACTTAGATCATAACTTCATTATTATTAATTTTATTTATTTAGTATAATTAAGTATTTTAAAAATAAGAATATTTATTATGTTTAGTAGATTGTTCTAGAATTTCATTTTAATGGTGTGTGTAATACATATAACATGTGCCCGTAATCAGCTTTTTTGAGATTTAACGTGTCGTGTCTGTGCAACATAGAGAATCCCACACCAAGCCGTCACGATCGGTTTCAGTTTAGAAACCCGTGGTTGCATCAGGTTCGGGCGGGTTCGTCTAGGTGGGCCGGTTCTTGTGCAATCAGAACGGAACCCAAAGAGACCCCTGCTGAAAGGGCAGAGAAAAAAATTAATGGTTACTAGTTTCGTTAGCATGATTATTGCACATAACACGATTCGTTTCTACATAAGGAATAATACGTAAAAAAAACTAATAATAATAATACAGCTTAGTTAAGCTTTTAGGGCGGAACATCCTCGTTTGATTAGGGGCCATGGATACTAATTTGGGGCCTCCCACTAGAGGACAAAAAAGGTCATCCCACCCTAATTTGGGTCACCCCTTATCAAAAAATCTAAATGGCTAAAATGCCCCCGAATGATTAGTATTAAGAATTAATTAAGTTAATTAGTGTGGTAAGTGTGTTTAGATTAAAATCTGATTTTGGGATAAAAATTTGGGGAGATTTTATTTTAGAGTTTTTGTGTGTTGAGAAGAAGATGAGAAGTTTTGAGAGGAAAAACTAGGGTTTTTAGAATTGAGTGATTCAAGTGGAGGGAATGAGGTTGGTGAAGGTTCAAATAACTACCATGATTGTGTTGATGGTAAGATTGTCTCAACTAATCCTATGGATTGGATGTTTGATGAAGAGATGTTAATAGAGGAAGCCATGAATAATGGTGCAAATGAAGAACCTAATGCTCAAAATGAAGGAACCAATCCTCGAAATGAAGAACCCGGAGCTCAAAACAATCAGGTAAACTTCCTATACTCTTCAAATTTTCTGAATGGTGCTCCAAGTGGTCGATTCATGGTCACTATGGAACTACTCAGAGTGAGGGTCGTTATAGTCGGGTGTTGTATACACTAACGACCCTAAAGAATCGTCAGTCTGTTGACACTCACGGAGACGACTCTAACCTGCAACTTTTGCAGGTGATGAAAAATCGTCAAGGTGGTGTGTTAAACAATGACGACTCTTGTTGCTAGTTCACCTAGAGTCGTTAGTTGATTCTGTTAATACCCGGACGACTCTCGAACCCAAACTCTCTGTAAAAAACGCAAGTTTTTGGGTTTTTGAGTCGTCATAGGGATATTCATATATACTGACGACCCTAACCAACCATTAATAATTTTAGTGAGAGTCGCCACTTTCGATATTTATATACCTTAACGACCCTTAATGTTAATTTTTAAGATTTTTTATTTCATAGAATCATTTCATTGAATGGTAAAAGGCATAAATCTTTCATAGCGATACATTGAAGGAAATGAAATACAATAGATATCAACGGTGCACTTATACACTTAACCATAAACGTTGTAATTATAGGTAGTGCCTTCCAAGATGAGGTAGCAATCGTCGAACTCAAACTTTTTTCCACGAAGCACCTCGTATCGGGCATACGCCTTCTGATGTAGTTTTTAAAGTGGTAAATAAAGTTCGTTCAACTCGGACTTGATAAGACTGGGTTTAAGACTTAAAAATAAAAACAAAGAAAATATATACAAGATTATCACGATAACGAGAGGTACCGAGACTCAGGTTTCCACCAAACTCATAACATAAGGTTCAAATATTAATTCCTTTAACAATTATAGCTCAATAAATAAAGACATGGACTCTTATTTTTGCCAAGGCAGATTCTCAAAATATTAGTTGTAAATCCTAAGCATGGGACATCAAAACATCTAAGCAAGCACGATCCATCAGATGAGATGACAACTAATTAATCAAAATCATAATTCAATTTTAATTAGTGCAAAAGTCATATAAGAATTAAATATAATTATTCATGTATGATATTAGGCTTCCTCCGTCATCCCAGCGTTGGGGTTTAGCTCTTCATGGTGAAAACACGCTCCAAAGATATAAACATGGCTCAAAAGGTGTTTTATTGAAGAAAAATAGTATTACAGTGAATCTGTAACAGATATAATTGTTACAGAGTCGATTGTTACAGAAATTGTTGCAAACTGAAGATAATAGTTACTAATGGACTGTTACAGGATTCTGAATTTAAGACCATGTGAAACGACTGTCCTTTACAGCCTTATGTTCTTCAGCTTAGTCTTCTTCCTGCTGCTGCTACAACTTCTCTTGCAGCTTGATTCTTACCTCTGCAGCGTACCCCCAACTCCCGATAACCTTGCCTGAGTCTCGACCACGCCTTTATACACTTCACAACCCCAAAAATCTCGAGAAAATCTTCACTTTCCTTTGCTACCAAGTTGAGAATAATTCCTTCTTTGCTCGTTCCCATGGTGTTCATGACTTTCCGCGTATGAATATCTCCAGAATTTCTTAAACATGTGATCAAATCTAGCAGAGTATATCCTGTCCTTCTAATCCCACTTAACTTCCAGATTTAGCAGCACCTACCGGGATAAAATATCACCGCCTGCGTTTTATCAAACTACCAAATATATAGAAGATTTCATACCTTCTTTTTGATTCCAATACGTCACTCATCCCTGCCTTGTCGCAACAGACTCAAACCGATCGGTATGCACCATTATTCTTTTCTCATAAACCCGATATATATTGTCCCCTGTTTTGTCGAGATTCTGTAGAAATCTTCTCCTTTTTCGAACCCAATCCAATTACCAATCCTGTTTGGATTAAACAGGCCCAAACCAATCCTTTCCAATGAGAAAATCCGACAAAAACTCACCAAACTCGATCCAGAAGTTCGCAGACGAGCATCCATTTTCCCCGCCAATTTTCCATTTTTGAACGATAAAGATGAGGGTGGTCCCTATCCAGCACTGGACTCCCTTTAGCAATGAGGTGCCCCTTATCCAAATGAGGGGTTCATTTAGTAGTTTCTCCGAAGAGCGCAAAAACAACTTTTCGAGCCAATTTCGCCGCAAAATGTTATTTCTCCAAAAACACCTACAAAAACATAAAATGCCAAAATAAATACAAAAATAGGTACTAAAAATATAGAAAATCGAGATCAAAATAGACACATAAATGCGTCTATCACCTTCCCCAACTGAAAATGCAAAACAAAAACTTAGTTAGTATTGTTCAATGATGCGCGTCGTTTACACAGCAAATTAATTATTTCTTTCCACACTATTAACTGGTAATATAATGGCAAGGAGTTCGTTCCCACGAAGAGCAGGGAGTTTTTAGTTGTTTAAAAAGTAACCAAAAGGGGTTTTTAGATTTTAAATCAAAGTAATTGACAAAAGAAAATATAAAAGATTTGTTGTAAATTATAAGAAGAAAGATGACTAGGGAATCCTTCATTGCCACCGAATCTGAAACTTAATTGAATACAAGTTTATCTATTGTTGAATTTATATTGTTACCAACCGTAGAATAGCAATAAGCTCTCGCTATCCTCTTGTTCTGTTTGTCACTTGGATACGGAAGCGCTCGACTACCAGGTTTCTATTCAACTAATCCACCAAGAATAAGCTCTCAAGGTGTAGATTAACGAATGCTTTACACTGCGGAATCAAAGTTGATCCTAGCATCGACGATAGGCTCGGCCCGCTTACTAGTGTTATCTTTACACACAATTGCTTAACAAAATCCCTCTTTGACTCTTGCGATTTACTACTTGTGTAAAGAATTGAGTGACAATTACACGTATCACCAACCCCAATACTAGTAGAAGAATTATTGATTGGTTAATTTAATTGATCACTTTAAATACCCCTCAATATTCTTAAACATTAAAAATAATAAAGATAATCAACAAATAAATAAAACTTGAAATAAACTTGGTTTAAGAAATTAAAGCTTCATTGTTCAGGACTTTGAAATCATCCCTAATCAAAAGAAGTTTAGCTACTCATAGCTAAAAAGAATTCTACAAATAAATAAAAGAGAAATAATAAAAATAGAATTAAAGATAAAAACTCACAAGAAAAGCCAGGGAGCAAAACTTTATTTCTCTCTCTGTTTCTGTCTCTAGTTACAAAAGGAATAATAAAAGAAGAAGATATCTTTTTCTTTTGGTTTAGGTAGCTATTTATAGGCATCAAATACCCTAGTCGATCCACAATAGTCGTACTAGATAAAGATGCAAAGTCGGTGGAGTTTATCTAAGAGTAAAAGATGTTGATTCGGTGCAGGCAAGTCGCACGTTGGAAATATCTACATGCCTCCTCATCCATTCGATCTCCTGGGGACCTCATATGTCTTCATCTACACCGTATATCTATCCAGCTTCGATGTTCCGCCGCATACACAATCATCACTCATCTTCCAAACGCGTCATAGCTTGCAGAAGTACTACAGCCAGGCTCCACCACGTGCTCGCCCTTTTTTTTTTTTACTTTTCTTCTGATTTGTACGGCTTTTGAACTTCTATCATACACACAAGTGGGTCCCTCCTATTCTTCTCATCTCTACTGATCACGAGCATCACCAACTCGAGCTATTTCTCCGACCAATCACCGGAGTTTCCATCTTCACCGTCATCCATGGCAGCACTACCAAGCTCGACTGCCTTCATTCACAGCAGCCACCAGCATCATCACTGCCTGTATTGTCATTGCTCCATCGTCATCACCATTCTCTGTTCATACTCGAAGTCTTCTCGGCTTCATGAACCATCCTTCTCATTGCTGTCTTCATATCGAGAACCAATTACCAGCTCAAGTTTGCCTGCCAGCTCTCCCCGTTCTCTCGAGCATTAACCTTGGCAGCAACATTCCATCAATCTCTCGTGCTCCAACCACAGTCATCAATGGCATTATCATCTTCGGTTCGAAAGCACCGATCAACAATAGCAAGCAACCACTGTCCGAGATGCTAAACTCCATTTCAAGCTCGACCCAAGTCTTCTTCATCGCTACTACACCTCATTGAACCGTTCGAATTCGAGAATCACTCATAATCGTCACATCTTGATCATCACGATCATCAGCATCATCATCTCCCTGAGCCTGCTTGAGCCCTCTGATTTGAAATCAGACTCCTACCCAAGATTCATATCATTCTCCTGAACCCAGTGATGTATTCAAATTTGAAAATCACTATTGATCAAATCCATCGCCATCGTGATCATCATGATCATCGAGTTCCATCTGCCATTCCTGTGTTCAGTTTAAGAACAGTGAAGACGAAGTGCCCTGAGCAAATATGCTGGGTGCCTTCATCAGATTTTGAATTTATGCTCCCCCTTTGTAAAAGACCGATCGCCTATAGCAGTTCCTTTAAAACTTGAATGCCCCTTAGCGAGTGACTGCCCTTAACGTACATCGGGGGTCCCAATAGCACTTGTCCTGTAAAATGACCATTTTGCCCTTTGCTTATGAGTTCTTGTTTTGCTCATAACTTCTTCATACGAACTCAGAATGACTTCGTTCTTTCGCCATTGTCTTCATCTTCTCGTCCTCTACACAATGAAAAGTAGAAATGTTGTATTTGAACGAGTTCCAATTGGTCTTTGGCCTTTCTCCACTTATAGCTAGCTTCTTTTCTTGCACAATTAAGTACAAATTCACTTCTTTTGGATGATTTACCTAACAAAACACAAATAAAAGAAAACAAGCGTAATATACAATAATTTGCAAGAAAACCAACAAATACTAGCATGGAATTGTCACTAAATATATGTGAAATATGCACTTATCATTCAAAGCTTTCGATAAGTTTTAGCTCTTGTTTAAATACTTACTCTTATAGCACCAAAAATATTGGGTAAGGCTTCCATTACGGCCTTCATTTCTCTTTTGAAAGCTTCACATTCGAAGAATATCTCTTCGAACCGTTCCTTGACGAGTTTCAAAGACCTTGAGTTACAATTTCCGTCTAATGCCACAAAAGCGATGAATACACGGTTCCACCAGGAATCCGATGTTTGATCAATGTCTTTTCTTAGATCTTCAAAGTGGTTTGTGACTGTCAACCAAGCTCTCACAATGGCGCAATTCTCTTCGGAAGTGTAGGGAGTAGTCATGGTGTTTCCTCTTCTTTTTCCTCTTGGATGATAAATAAATGAGAAGGGGAAGAGAAGGTTAAGAATTATGGTTTGGGTGAGGAAGATGTGAGATATGGGTCTCTATTTATAGAATTTAACGACCCAACTGCCAAGTTTTTGAATTTTTTTCCGTTTGGTGACTCAACCATATTTGGTGAATTCAAAATTCACATTAACAGCTAAGTGGGTTGTTACCGGTCAAATTAACAAAGTGACGACGCTTGTAGATACAAAGAGTCGTCATTAGTTATGGTAATTGGCTGACAACCCTACTATCAAAAAGTCTTCGTGTTAAATATCATTTAGAGTCGTTAATATGTCTTTCTCCAAAAGTGACGACTCATACCAACAATTTCAAACAATCTATAGAGTCGTCACTCGTATTTGAACTCATGCATTTTATTGAATCCGAAAAAACATACATGTAGTATGAAATAAAATAGAAGGAAAACACATAAAATAGTTCACTACATTGCGCTTGAACACCTAACGAGTTTAATCATATGCGACGAATTGCCATTCACTTTCCCTCAAGAGACGATAGTGAAAAGACGAGGGTACCCAAATATACCTCAATCTAAAACTTTTCCACCTATAAGTCCTTTCTCCGAAAGTGATTGTCTATGGACTGAGTCGAGACAATACAACTAATCGGTTCACACTTTGTGTGATCGTCTATGGATACGAGATCGATACAATACAACAACGAAGTATGTTTACTTGATAAGAGGTTCGGACTTAACCAAACACAATAGGACTACTATCAAGTAAATAGGAATTAACGTTTGTGTAATTTACTTTAAATTATAATGACAACAATTATAATTACGGAAAATAAAAGTAAATGACATAGCAAGATTTTGTTAACGAGCAAACCGCAAATGCAGAAAAACCACGGGACCTTGTCCAGAATTGAATACTCTCAGGATTAAGCCGTTATACAAAATCAAACCAACTTCGTATAGTTGAGACCAAGCAACAAAACCTATAGTTCACCTAGTTCCGTCTGTATTCCCACGCCTCCAACTTGTCATAAGTCGCGTACTTGGAACAATTCCTTTGGTTCGCATTCCAAACAGTAAAGGAACAACAAATCTGTTTGGTATCAACTCTTTTAAACCAAGTGATGTGAGATCGACACAAGGCTCTTCCGTTTATCTCAATAAACTCCTTTGTCAGGTCCTTAGATCTATCTACTAACAATTACCGAAGTAATCGTCTAGATTTTGTAATCAACACTTTGAATCACAAAGAAATGTATTGACGTCAATCTACTCAACTAATCAATCCAATCTACCACAAGGATAAACTGATTATAGTTGGATCCTCTTTAACCGAAACAAGTATTGTGCACACCAAAGATTATGAACCCAAATCAGAAATCTTCATAGTATTCTTTGTCTTCAAATCTTCTTAGATCTTCAATATACACCTGCACACAATCAACTAGAATCTCTTGTGATCAATCACGCACAGAACGGAGTCTGTTAACAATGGATTATCACAATACGTCTTTAGATCTACAAACAATCTTATATCAGAAGAGAAGATTCTCAAGCATAAACAAACTAGGTGCAATCAAAGTTAAACAACTGTTAGTCAATCAAATCAATCGAAAACTAATAATAAACCGTAATTATCTAGTTTCCTACCAACGGTACTAATAGATCTTCTCAATCCCAAAGAAGTCTTTAAACTGAGAGGGCGTAAGAGATTTCGCCTAATTAGGTTACTTTCCTCTCCGAATAGGCGGCTCCACCAGTAACAACACAACTAGGTTGTTTTGCTGGCTCTGAGGATTAGTTTGATAGAAATGCAAACTTTGGTATTTATAGACCAAGGAAGTTTGGACACCAAGGAATTTCCAAACCGAAAATATTCTCAAGATATGCAATATATTCCAGATTCGGTTTCCATAATTCCTGGAAATGCTTTGTCCAAACATTGACCGAAAATCTCTTAGAAAATCTCCAATTAGTAAATGCACATTACCAATTTTCATTTTCCAAAAATAAAATTAAAAACCTTAATTAAAAGATTCTCAACTTATTTTTCGATCCGGGATTTTCCTTTAGCTATTAAGTAATATCTTTGAACAATAAAAGATAAGCGTTACTGCGCATGTTCAAAGTATGTCGACATCTTTACTTTGTAAGTCCTCTTTTATACTTACAATCTTGAAACCAATTTGCCACACTTCCAAACGAGTTTAGAATTGGTTCATCTGACTTTCAAGAACTATGTGATTGATTAAGAACACTCAATCACAAATCATGGGTTTCACGGTTCTACCAAAACAAGTTTTGGTTCTACCTCCATGTGAGTATTGTGCATAGTCACACTAGCTTTCCAAAAATTCGGTTGACTAGGTACTAGGATCGGTTCCCCACATACTTATGGTAACTACTTTTATTCGCTGCACATGTCCATAGGATCGGTTCCCCTTTCACTAAAAACTTGTTGCACATGTTCATAGGATTGGTTCCCCCATCTACTAAAAACGTGTTGCACCTCTTATAAGGATCGATTCACCTTTTGTGATCGGTTGCACCTCTTCATAGGATCGGTTCCCCTTTGCCTAGAGTTGGTCATACCAATAACACTAAATCGATCATACCATCTCAGGTGATTACTTAAGATCGGTTTCACTAATAAAAGTTATACCAATACAAAAGTCAGGCCTTGTGAATAGTTTTACCAAGAACATAAACAAATCATGAGCGGTTATACTAATCACACATATTGGTAGTTCAAAAGATATGCAATGAATCACAATACTAATAAGCCTAGCGATTTCCCTTTCGATTCACGAAACAAGTTCATGAATTTACTTCCTTTAAACTAATGTAAAACATTGTTTCCTAGGATGAAATCTTCACCTCATACCCATACATAATCACAATAGCATTCAAACGATTATGTCGATGTCTTATATACGAAGTTCAAAACATAAGCGTTATACTTCGTATTGTATTCCTTAATACTACGTCTAACTACAGTGTAATCATTCATGCTTCGCAGTTATGTTTTCAATATGCATGACTTGAAAGATACGTTAGGGAATGAAACAGTTCAAGTCAAATATCACTAACCTCAAGTGGAAGGATGATGTTGTCGTTGTAGCTTCTTACTTCTTCACTTCTTCAAGTCTTCGCAATACTTGTAATGTCTCATATCCTAATACTTTTAACCTATACGAAGTTGACTCTAGTACATAATCAAGCGACTCTTTAAATGAGTTTTGGTTCACTAAAATATGACAACCAAACTTGACATACCAACGCTTGGTGGGGTCAACCGAGCTATGCTATAAAAATCTCCCCCTTTGTCAATTTTAGTGACAAAACTCTTACATCATATGGATAAAAAAATTACAAGAATTCATTACACATACGCTAGATTCCCAAATTCAACAGCACAATAACCATTATACATTCAATCCATAAATGCCGTTGTTGACATTATAATAACAAAGCTAATACTCCCCATAAAGGTAAGATAGGTAGATTTTATCAATCCGCACGTCTTTGTTATTCCTTTGTAGTCCATATAACTACAAGTATCATATGATATGCTACTCCCCGTTAGTCTATGCTTTACTCTTTCGTTAGATAAACGTTTAAGCACCAATGTCCTTTCCCTTAGTGATACCAATCAATATAAATCAATACCAGTATCACTTGTTTACTCCATATATTTCTCCCCCTTTTGTCACAAAATGACAAAGATACGAGCAAATAAAGGACAAACTGAAAGGATCTTACAAATCTCAAAATAGACTTGCAAACCTATAAGAGTTAAGCACGAGGGTTCCACCCACTATTTTTGATAACCAATATCAAAACCGAAACTATAAAGTAATTTTGTTATGATATGTTATCAAGGAAACAATTTCCCGAAGCAATTTTCCCTAATAGTTTAGCAAACCAAAAATCGACTAAGCACTTTAGTTCCTTTGCTAAACCGATTGTACAAATACAATCGCTTGTTCGATAAGACCAAAATAAAGATAAATCTATTTTTCTCATCGGGTTCTAATTATCCATATAACTTAGACCTTTAACTTTTAAACAAGACAAGTACTAGGTTTGTTAACTAGCATTCCTTGTTAAGGCATTCGATTAGACTTGAATAACCGAAACCTCCACTTTGATAAGTATAACTAAGATCAGAATTAACTTAGTTTCTCTTATCCGGAATCGAATTGGACTAAACAATTCATCCCGTAAACCTTTTCTTTCGCTAAGCCATAAACAATTCATACAAACCAAATAAATTAACTTGCATAATTATTCACCTCAACCGGAAGTAATTGAAACAACATAGACATTAAATCACCGCAAAATTTCGTAAGCCTAAACGATTGATACCAAACAATAAAGCAAGATAACAATGGTTTTTATTAACCGGAAACAATTGAATCACACACACACATCCATACACAAATAATGGAATAAAACATTAACTGTACCGAAATTTTGTTAAGCAAAAGCAATAAACTCAGGCTTTTCTTAAACAGGAAAACGATTAACTGACAAAGTCGTTACCTCAAATTTCGCATCATCTTCTCCAATATGTTTGCATCTTCTTCCAGGGAGAATTAATATCGAAATATCATTATGTTGTCATCCTTATGCAAAATAAAAGAATAACAACAACCAGCCTTTACCAGTGAAAGGTTGAAAACCGGTTTTAACTATTGCAAGCAAAAGTTGAAACCACGAAACACATATGCTTTAATTTATGCTAAACCAAACGATTCAACATATTGTGACTTTTTCACATATTGTTTCAATCAGAACCCCTCATGATTCTTTGACCTACCAACATGGGCTAGAACTTAATCCTGCTAAATCAAAAAGTCACCCAAACCATAAGGGTTCACATCATATGAGATCGAATATTAAGGTCATGAAAACCGAAATCATACATCTCATAAATCAATTTTCAATAAAATCAAGTATTTCAATTACCTAAATCTTGTAGGAAATTTAATTACGAAACCAACGCAAAAAGAATGAGGTCATTCCGAGTTTGGACGAAGAAGTTATAAGCAAAACAGTTTTACGCTCCTTCGTATTGCACCTCTCACTAGGATCGGTACCCATGTGTAGCTAGTGAAGGATCACAATACTAAACTGTTTTTGGCATAACTTTTGCATATGATGTCCGAATTCAGTGTTTTTTGGCTCGTTTTAACCGTAAAAACAAGAGATACACATATATGATCAGTAGATATCAACATCATAAAGTTCAAATTACCTTTTCTATCAAAAGTTCAAATATAGATAGAGAAGGTAAGAGAATAGAAGAAAAGAAATCTCCCTAAAGATGTTAATTAGTCATATAATAACTGAGAGATCATGTGCTCAGTTTTCATGTACTTTCTCACCTTTTCAAAAGATTTAGCACCAAGGTGAGCATGCACAATCTAACACAACTAGGTTGTGTTGAGTCGAGCCTTGTCTTGTTCGTCACGAGTGACTAAGACATAATCATCATTCTTGACCTCTTGATTGGTTTGTTTTCTCTTGTTCCATCTCTTGTTTTTCTTATTTGACTTGTGATGAAGAGTGTCATTATTGCAACATCCACTAGTACAAGAGAATTCAGACATGATGTCTTTCTTTAGTCTTTCAAGAAAACTCTTGTAATTATTGTCACCAACAATTAACAGCTGAGAGTCATTCTTGTGAATGACTTTTGGTCCCTTCTTGGCCATGTAGGACTTCGGGACCCATTTAGAGTTGGGTTTCACAGGAGCAGCTTCCTCCTTCATATCATTAAGACGATTGTCCTTTTGAATACTTTGCGAAACATCCTTTCTCCAATTTGGAACATCAGATCTTGTCTTAGCATTTACAAAGTCATCTTTCTTTCAATATTCGGGTCTTTTATGAGATGGCCTTGTCGAGCGATAGGCAAAATTTGAACTATCATTATAATAATTATTTTGTCTAAACTTTGGACAATATCGATCTGAGTTCTTTCGGGGAGCAAACTTAGCCAATTCGTTTGATACAAAAGAAAGTGCATCTTGCATCTTACGAACTTTGCATCCCCATTGCAAGTGCCCTTTATTACCACAATAATAACAATGCTTAGTATAAATATACGAAGTATGAGTTTGAATGTTACCTTTTTGTGGATCCTCTTGCATTGGAGATCAACGAGTTTTCTTCTCCTTCTTCTTCTTCTTCTTCTTATATTTGTTCAACGTTGTTGCTTTCTTGACATTGGCAGAAATGCATTCTTTGATCACTGCTGGTTGAACACTATTCTTAGGCTTGACAGATTTTCTTCTTTACAAGAAATAGGAGCATCTTTGTCATCAGTAGAAGCACTCTGATTGAGAAGAATTTGTAGCTTTAACAAATTTTATCTCATTGTTATCGTTGGAAGCATCTGATTCCTTATATCGTAATCCCCGTGTATCACCATGATATCCTCCTGCTTCTAACAATAAGGATAAATTGTTTGTGCTATCATTTTATTTTTTCAAGTACAAATTTTCTTCTTCCAACATCTTGATTTTATCAAGAGCACCAGCTAGATCAGCCTCAAGGTGTTTTCTCGTGAGAGATATACACCTTCTTTCTCTTCAAAACTCTTTTGTTGAGAGTTAATCCTTGCATCAGATTCAACAAGTTTCTCTTCCAACAAGTGAATTTTTTCAAGAGAAACATCACGCTCTTTCTCTAACAATTTTGTTTAAGAGAGACTAGCACTTGCTTTTTCTTCAAAACCTTGTATTTGTCGAGAATTAAACATTGCTTCCGATTCAACACGTTTCTTTTCCGACAAAAACAGTTCTCTTCGAAGATTTTCACATTCTAATTTCTTAGAATTTAGATCGTTTGTACGATCTCTAAGAATATATTCAACGGTGCAAGAACCATACTATTGTCCTTGAAAAACTTTTCTCAATGGTAGGCCTGAAAAGGGGTTTGATTTTGCCTACTTGTTATAAACCGCAAGTGCACGGTGTCGATTATGTAGCACTGAGCAAATACGGGTCGATCCCAAAGAGAAATGGGTGTGCTAAGTTGATCTAAAGGCTTACTAGACTGAATTCAAAGAGGTGTAACACAATATTGAGTTGTTTGTCGAAGCGACTGAGTTGTAGTGACTCTAAACTAAGGTTGTAAAAATATGGAAAGCAACAGGGTGGTGAATCCACCTCTAATCCCATGTTTAGGCAATCTAATTGAGGCTATATTCTTGAGCTTTCCCATGAAAGTCTAAATGAGATGTTTATTAACCGATTTTTGCTAGCAATCCCTAGTATGTTTGTCTTCTTACAAGATGACTCATCACGAACTTGTTAATTTCATCAGTTAACTAATAATCCTACACAATATTACACAGCAAGGATAAAACCTAACTAGATATGCTTGACATTGAAAATCAGGGGTTTCATCAACACCCTGATAAACTAAATTAGAACATTCAAAAATAACACAAATTGAATCTAAAGTGGTGCTCTGGCTAGCCCAGGCATAAGCTTCTAACATACACAGCTCAATTATATTTATACATGCAAAATCCCCAAAAACCCTAATTTCCTTCAAAAATAGAACAACAAGAAAATACCCTCTCACCCACGTCGCTGAATCGTTGTCCCCTCTGTAAAATCGGCTCTGCAACTCCATTGCTTTGATTTTTCCCCAACTGTGATGAAACCCTAACCTAATTCCTTCTATTTCTCACTTAGCTTCTAGGGGTAGAGGCTATGAGTGAAATAGAAGCAAGTAGGGAGGTGAAAATGGCTCTGTTGCGAAGGCTGTTGTTGTTGTCATTCTTTGGTGGCCGAGGAAGGAGAAGATGATGGCAGCTCTGCCATGGTCGGGGGGAGGAGGTATGGAGGTCTCTGGGTTTGTCGGGTGAAGGGAGAAGAAATTAGGTTTGGTTTTGGTTAAAGGGGAGATATATAGGTAGCTGTGGTGTTGAGCGAAAACATCAAGAGCTGATGAGGAGGCTGTAGCAACCGTAGGATGTGGATGAGTGAGATCTCAACGGCTCAGGAAGGACTGGGATTTTGGTGTTGAGCGAATGCATCAAGGGACGATGTGCAAGAAGGAGCGAGCGTAGGATGTGGCTGGGCGAGATCTGAACGGCTCAAATGGAGCGGGCTCGGATCCCGGATCGTGGGTAGCTCGAGCCCATGTCTTGTAAATGAGTTGCTACTTGTTGGGCTGCAACTGATGCGCGCGCGGGCTTTGGCTTTTTGCTCCATAGATGCTTGCCTCCAATTTTCTGCTCTTTTGGCTCCTCAATTTTTCCGAACTTTATTTACTGCCTAAAAATACAAAGTTAATTAGTACAAATATTTATTCTTGAAAACAAGGAAAATACAGAATATGGGATAATATCTGATTTCTGAGTACAAAAGATGAGTTAAATGCCAATAAAAAGATGTATAAATATGCAATATTTGGCACTCATCAAATACCCCCAAACCTCGAATTTTACTTGTCCTCAAGTGAAACAGAAATTAAGAAATCCTAACTATACCCCCGTCGCAGTGTCTCGAATGCATTTAGCGTATGCACTAAGCCTTTAAACCCCTAGGTGTCCCTAGTGGACGAGTTGTAGTCTCGTGAGGGTTTTGAGGTGTACCCACAAAACCTTCTCCAACTTCGAGTGTAAAAGAGTCTCAAGCATCCAAGGAGCTATGAGGACATAGAGTTTCTGCATGCTAGTAACAAGAAGTTAGAACTACCAAAGAACGCATTCTCATCCTTAAGTGTTGAGCGAGAAGTAACCATACCATATGAAAGAATTCGGATTCGATTGTGATCATAAGCCTCGACTTCTGCCTCACTAATAGGGTTTTATGATAATTGCACTCAAAAAGATCGCTTTTTTAGTCTCTCATGTGTGCAGGCAGGAATGAAAAGAGAAATCCTGCTGTTGATGGTGGATTTTCGTTTAAGGTTAAGTTTGTAAAAAACCAGAAAAATCATGCGCTGACATCTTGTAAAAGATAAAGCCATTTATAAGTGTTGGATACTCCCTCACTTAATTCACCAAGAATGGAGCATGTAGCAACAATCCCATTCTCGTGAATACATGAAATTCCTCCAGGTTGAAGCATGTAGCAACAATCCCTTCCTGTGAATTTCATATCAGCCTTGTATTTCCAGTACTCATTATCAGTGTGGCATGACGACTGAGTGTTACTATTACAGAGTAACATGAACCTCCAAGCACTATAATGAAACCATGTACGAAATACCCATACAGGCTGATTCTCGGTGTGTTATACTAGCCCGAGCCCTCTCGGTGTGTTATACTAGCCCGATTGAGCCCCTCTCGGTGTGTTATACTAGCCCGATTGAGCATCCGGACTGACCGTATCAGTCCGGATATGATCTCGATCCTTGATCATCCAACTCCATAAGCATGATTGGATGACCCCAGGATCAATTCCATCATCCCAAGCGGTATGGAATACCCACGGCCGACCCCGCATGGTCGGCCATTGGCCTTCGCTTGCCAAAAGACGTTCATACCAAGCATTATGGACGGAAAACCCTAAATAAGGGTTTGCGGCATATTACATGTGTCGCAAAACAATCTCAACCATCCATCTTCGCAGGTATAGATGGAGGGTGTAGATGTAGACTCAAAGGGCCCAGAGCATGTCAACACGATCACCGTGGGCCCGCCTACACACTTGACCAATCGGTCAAGACCAAAAATGTTTGGCCGTGACAAAATCATCACCCAAACAAGGAGTGGCGCACGGCTTTTGAAAGCCAAAATTAGGGTTTCAAATCATCACGTGCGTCCATCTTCTCCGGCACGAATGGAGGGTCACAGATTAGATTAAGCAAGGGCCGGTCATACCAGCATGACCACCGTGGACTTATCTACCTCCTCATGCAATCGGCCAAGGCATCCCATGCCCGGCTAATCCAAAACGCCCGCCCAAACATGCGTGGTTACACTTCCCAAATTGCAAACTGATCTCGACCACTCAACTTCACCGGATGATTTGAATGGCTTAAATCACGTTTTCATGGGATAGTCAGGTATAGGTGTGAACACCAGCCTACCACCTACACACTGGTATGATCGACCAAGACCGACCAAGATGGGTCGTCTTGAAACGCGTGCAGGAATGTCATGCGATCTCCAACTCCTTTGCGGCAAGGATTTCTGTCGCAAACCGATCTCAACCACTCCTCTTTGCCGGTCAAATTGAGTAGCCTAGATCGCACCTTCATGGGACGGTAAGACATGGACGTGTACACCAGCATGCCATCTACATACACGTCCGGTCGGTCCTCTCCAAAATTCTTCCATTACTTGGTTTCAACCAAGCTGAAGAGTCATGCTTGCGCTCCTCTTCAAAAAACCTAATATTCATTAACGGTCGCAGATGAGTGTCTCAAAGATCATCTCATCCGTCCAACTTCACCAGCTTGGTTATACAACCCTGGTCAGGAGTTATTTGGTTAGTGAGGCATCATTACCCATCACTTTACCACACCATAATGCAGTACCTGCATAAAATACACATGATACTTCACAAGTATCGACTTTCTGAATAACACAGTTATTCAATTCACATTACATGCTATCTTTCGTGGATCCACGATCCACACATTCCAGACATCAATCATGTCACAAACTGGGGGATACATACTGGGGTATTGGTCCGCGGTTTACAGCGTGCGGCGTGGCAACGCGCCATCACAAGAACGTGTCGGAAGTCATGGACGGTTAGAGATGAACAGAGAAGTGGGCAAGACCGGTCGACGCACAACCCACTACTCCATCACTCCACTTCCTCCACTTCCCACGAGAGACGTGAATGAGGCTCAATGACTTGTATAAATAGGTTCTCCGCCCTATTTCAAACAACAACACAAGTCCAGACGAGACAGAAAACCAAGTGTTAATACAAAAACGTATTCCAACACCCGGAGCTTGCTTGCATCAATCACAAGCCTGCTCACCTTTGTTACAAGTCATAAGCAAGCCAACACCTTCACAATCTCAACACCTTCTTTGCTTCCCCTCCCTAAGATCAACCCCATCTCCTTCACTTTGTGACCGAAACAAGTCTGGAACGGCCATTTCTTGGTTTAGGCCGGACTTGCATGCATTGATCTCTCGAATCTACAAGCACTCACCCGCAAAGTGCATTTGTTTAAAGGTTTAAATTCATTCCTCATCCACACCCCAAATTACCAAATTCTGCAGGAGTAGTTTTCACCCATAAATAATTGGCGACCACAGTGGGAGATTAATCTCTCGGTTGTAAAGTCAATTTCTTCGAAATCCGATTCAATTTTATCAATTTCAAAAGGGTAGATCTTAGAATCAATTCAATCAACAATTCATTTCAAGATGGTGGAATTAAGGTCTGGATCGGCAATCAATTCTGATGGGGCTAGTGTGGATAACAATCCTGGTGTCGAAGTACCTGTCAGTGGAGCTACCGTAGCCAACACATCTCGAGGAACCGTTACCCCTATCACCAACACTAGAGGAGCAGGAGACATCCCCGTAGGTGTAACGCCTCCCATCACCAGAGCCAGAGCAGCCGCAAATCCCGGCATCTCCTCAAGTGTAACACCTCCAGTGGTCACCAGAGCAACAACTTTCACTCCTCCACCAGGACAAGGAGCTGGAGGCACAAGAGGAGGACCACCGTCCATTACCGTTGCAGACTTGATGGAGAAACAGGAAGTTCTTGCTAAGACTCAAACAGATATGGCCGCAACTCAGAAGGAGGTACTCGCTTTCCTCAAAACCTTGACTGAACGATTGCCGCAGGATTCACGTCAATCTTTGGAGCCAACAAGAGATGCCTTCAATTCACCCGGAGCAGGCGTTTCCACCCGGACAGAAGCTCGTGTTGCTCCTGAATGTTCAAGAGAAAGGGACCAGCCACCCAACTTCATCACACGTGAGGATCTAGAACGACTCCTTCAAAACCGAGGCAAAGGAAATCTGACGGATGCACACCAACACCAACCTCCATACCCTCAAGATATGCAACGAATCCCTCTTCCAAGAGGTTACACCTCTCCCCAGTTCTCCCTCTATGACGGTAATGGTAATGCTCGTGAACATGTCTCTCGGTTCTTGGAATCCTTGGGGGAACATGAATACAATCATGTTCTGCGCCTAAAAGAATTCTCGAAATCACTTACACGGGAGGGCATACACTGTACAACAACATCGCGCCTAACAAAGATATCCAATCGGAGCGAGATGGTCAAGACTTTACTGAAAGTATTTCTTCGTGTCTGAACAAATCACCTTTTCAGATCTAGGAAGAATTCTTCAACGGAACAACGAGCATCCCAACGACTTCGTCAAAAGGTTCACAACTCAAGCGCTGGATTGTCATGACCCGAACTTCACCGAACGACAACTGGTGGAGTTGTGCATCAACGGGATGATACCCATATACCGCGCTCTGTTAGAGAACCCGGGCTTTCAAACGTTCTCTGAACTCCACGAGGCTGCAAAACGTTCAGCAACAACTGCACCGGCACTACTAGAAAGAACCAGAGTTGTTCGAAGTGAAGATTCACATGAAAGTCGAGGGAGCAGGCGCCTCACGAACAATCAATACAACATCGGTCCTTCTGTGAGTGTAGTGGGCGGAGGGGAGAAAAGGAAAGCTCCAGTGACGGAACAACAAACCAAGCGGACATCCCCGGCACACAAGACTTCGTCTCGAAGAGGAGCAGATAAAACTCCTGCACAAAACACTAAAGACACGGGTTTTCTTTTTCCCATGAATGAAGTGATAGAGCTCTTGGAAGCGTGGATCCAAGATGACGCCGTAAAGCTGCCCCCTATCAGACGTCCTCCAACCGAGGAAGAAATGGCAGATCCCGACATTGTTGCTACCATGATTCGTCCATCATCCAACCAAAGATTGCAATAAAGTTGAAACAGATATTCGGGGAAAAGGTAGAAACAGGGGGAACTCCAGCTTGGAAACGAGGGTGTTCATAGAGACCCTTTACCTATCAGGAACTGCATGATTTCTGGGGATTCTGTTCGCAAGACCGTACAATCCATGATGGAACACATATGTGAAATCTTGTACTTCTCCAAAGGACAGCGTCAAGACATATTTGCGGCCCTCAACCATATTGTATTAGGTAGGCGTTTGCATCCAGTAGCAGTCCAGGAACCCCAGTCTTTCCTGAAAGACATAAGCAATGGGGACTGGGGACTCCTAACCGTCGCTCGTTTGAGAAACGTAGAATTCGATAGCGTGTTAATTGATACGGTTTCCGAATTTAACATCATTACTGTCAAGACCTTGAGAGCGGCAAAGATTTCGAAGCAGGAAGCTACTCGTCATCCAACGTAGTTAAAGATTCAAGCAGGAGAGCTTAGAGATGCATATGGATACATTGATCTTGAAGTCTAATTGGGTGATGCCTCGACGCAAGTAAAGTTCTACATAGTCAAAGATCATCCCAACTACGACATGATCCTAGGGCGCTCTTGGATGCAGGACAACAAAGCCATACTGGGAGACTGTCCTCTACCGGTTTCAGTACCTGAAAGAATCTCCAACACGCCTTCTGGACCTCCTGATGGTTATCTATCGCCGCACCAGCAACTTACCAATGTGACACAACTTCCCGGAGAAAGCACGTCAAAGGCATGCGTTGAAAAGTTCCGATCTCAAGTAAGTCTCGCCGCGCAACCTTCTTTACAACCTACCGCCCTCGTTCGACAAGTCCTGGGACCGACTCCAACCAACGAACTAACCCTAGGCTAGGGAGATGTGAATGGGAAGCCGGCCCTTTCAAACGTTTTATCAAGAGCGTAAGGCTGTCTTGGTCAAAGACGTTAAGGCCAAGGTCCAAGTATCTGCACGCCCAAACCCATTTTGAATTGGAGATCTGGTTACGAAGACGACTACATTCAAGGTTGGGAGCATGACGGTGAAAATGATCACTCCACCCGACTCACCCACCGAAGAGAAGATGAACCGCACTGGTAGCAGATGTTATCCTAGGCGGCTACCGCAAGCTCATCAACGCTCGATAAACTAGAGGGCATAACAATTCACTCACAATGGCTCAAACCCTACCGAACTTAAGATACTCGTGCTACCACTTTCCAAAGATTCTCCACACTTTAAAACGCCGTGCTATTTTTTCCAGCGTGTTTCCTTTTACGCTTTCATGTCATACTTGTAATTCCTCCAGAAAATGATTGCAATACTTGCATTCATAGTTAGGGTTCCAATTTTCAATCCTCAATTTAATTGAAGTATCATTTCCATCTAAGAACCTCTCTACCCCTAAAAACACAAAGCCCTGAGTTGGCCTAAATCAACACACCAGAGCAAGAAGGGAAACCCTAAGCAAGTATCTCATGGGAAGAAGGAAACAGAACGTGTGCACAAAGAGGAAAATGATTTGAACTATCTGCCCCAGCAAAGCCAGGAAGATCTTGCATCAAGAGCGCAGTCTTGACAAAGGATTATAAAAGAAAACTTTATTCAAACAATCAAATGGAGAAAAAACCTTGAACCCGGCCGCCACCGAGTACAAGGAAGATGTTCAAGCGTACAAAATATACTTGGAAAGAAGAAAGAAGAAAAGAGGTTTTAGTCAAGAGGATCGACATCGCTCGCACCACCTGTCGGGTTACGCTCGCCGCCGTCACTGTTGATGCTCCTCCTTCGAATCTACCTCACCGCTTCATCAGACATCTCCACAGCAGCAGCGCATTCCGTCCCAACATCACCAGCGGGAGCGTCAAAGGGCATAGCAACACCAGGGGCCGCGCCAGTTGCTTTCACATGTTCAATTTCGTCTGTATCAGAATCAAGAATTATCACGCCGTCCTGGATCGGGTAATCACACTTGTCTTCACTCGGAGGTCGTTTATGCTCAACTCTCCGCCTCTTCAACCGCGCCGCAAATCTCTCGCCCTTGCGCTTACTAGTGTCTGCAGCGTTTCTCGCGCCTCCACCGCTCCTCCATGTCAATCGAACTGAAAGTGCACGATACGTCCTCCGACAATACGAAGGTGGGAGATAGACATCCCTCAGATAAGCACGGCCGACTTCGCGAAGAGGAAGATCGATTTTAGCCATTACTTCTTCGTGTGCATGGTTTTCAGGCTTGTCAACTTCAAAACTTCTTTCTGGAGAAGCAACAGAATGAGCATCCACCGCTTCCATGATAAACTGCAAAGGAGAGGAGGTTATGAGCACACAAAAAAAAAATAAAAAATAAAATGGGATCATCAAATCCATCGATCAGTTAATCAGAAAATCAGAGCAGTACCTGAGATATGGGATGAACGACCACGAGAGATGATTCTTTATAATCTCACAAGTCGAGAGAATCCCAGAAGGAAAAGAAGTCTTTGCTTGCCACCTATGAAGGCCGCTAATTCGGGATAACAATCAACGAGGCTTATCAGATATACCTGAGGGAAGCCGTGTATGATGAAAGAAGCTCACCTGAAGAAGAGGCCGAACCCAAATGTGTACAAGAGGAACCAAAGCGACTCACTGCACCAAGTCATGTTTCCTTCGCATCCTTAATCAGAACCAACCAGTTTCAGGGCAACGCCTGACTATCCGGTAAATACGTACTTACTTCAGCTTGGTCATTTCAGTATATATGTATGTCACCATCTCATGCCTACCACACAATAGTGTAACCATTATGTGCTAGGCAGGGGACTTAATGTTGATGGTGGATTTTCGTTTAAGGTTAAGTTTGTAAAAAAAAGAAAAATCATGCGCTGACATCTTGTAAAAGATAAAGCCATTTATAAGTGTTGGATACTCCCTCACTTAATTCACCAAGAATGGAGCATGTAGCAACAATCCCATTCTCGTGAATACATGAAATTCCTCCAAAGTTGAAGCATGTAGCAACAATCCATTCATGTGAATTTCATATCAGCCTTGTATTTCCAAAGACTCATTATCAGTGTGGCATGACGACCGAGTGTTACTCTTACAGAGTAACACGAACCTCCAAGCACTATAATGAAACCATGTACGAAAGTACCCGTACAGCTGATTCTCGTGTGTTATACTAGCCCGAGCCCTCCTGGTGTGTTATACTAGCCCGATTGAGCCCTCTCGGTGTGTTATACTAGCCCGATTGAGCATCCGGACCGATTGGATTTGTCCGGATATGATCTGATCGCAGTCATCCAACTCCATAAGCATGATTGGATGACCCCATATCAATTCCATCATCCCCAAGCAGGTATGGAATACCCACGGCCGACCCCGCATGGTCGGCCATTGGCCTTTGCTTGCCAAAAGACGTTCATACCAAGCATTATGGACGGAAAACCCTAAATAAGGGTTTGCGGCATATTACATGTGTCGCAAAACAATCTCAACCATCTATCTTCGCAGGTATAGATGGAGGGTGTAGATGTAGACTCAAAGGGCCTGTGAGCATGTCAACACGATCACCGTGGGCCCGCCTACACACTTGACCAATCGGTCAAGACCAACAATGTTTGGCCATGACAAAATCATCACCCAAACAAGGAGTGGCGCACGGCTTTTGAAAGCCAAAATTAGGGTTTCAAATCATCACGTGCGTCCATCTTCTCCCGCACGAATGGAGGGTCACAGATTAGATTAAGCAAGGGCCGGCCATACCAAAGATGACCACCGTGGGACTTATCTACCTCCTCATGCGATCGGCCAAGGCATCCCATGCCCGGCTAATCCAAAACGCCCGCCCAAACATGCGTGGTTACACTTCCCAAATTGCAAACCGATCTCGACCACTCAACTTCACCCGGATGATTTGAATGGCTTAGATCACGTTTTCATGGGATAGTCAGTATAGGTGTGAACACCAGCCTACCACCTACACACTGGTATGATCGACCAAGACCGACCAAGATGGGTCATCTTGAAACGCGTGCAAGAATGTCATGCGATCTCCAACTCCTTTGCGGCAAGGATTTTGCCGCAGAACCGATCTCAACCACTCCTCTTGCCTGGTCAAATTGAGTGGCCTAGATCGCACCTTCATGGGACGGTAAGACATGGACGTGTACACCAGCATGCCATCTACATACACGTCCGTCGGTCCTCTCCAAAATTCTTCCATTACTTGGTTTCGACCAAGTCAAGAGTCATGCTTGCGCTCCTCTTCAAAAAACCTAATATTCATTAACGGTCGCAGATGAGTGTCTCAAAGATCATCTCATCCGTCCAACTTCACCATCTTGGTTATACAACCCTGGTCAGGAGTTATTTGGTTAGTGAGGCGTCATTACCCATCACTTTACCACACTATAATGCAAAGACACATAAAATACACATGATACTTCACAAGTATCGACTTTCGAATAACACAGTTATTCAATTCAAAGATTACATGCTATCTTTCGTGGATCCACGATCCACACATTCCAGACATCAATCATGTCACAAACTGGGGGATACATCGGGGTATTGTCCTGGCGGTTTACGGCGTGCGGCGGCAACGCGCCATCACAAGAACGTGTCAGAAGTCATGGACGGTTAGAGATGAACAGGGAGAAGTGGGCAAGACTGGTCGACGCACAACTCCACTACTCCATCACTCCACTTCCTCCACTTCCCACGAGAGACGTGAATGAGGCTCAATGACTTGTATAAATAGGTTCTCCGCCCTATTTCAAACAACAACACGAGTCCGCATTTAGACGGAAAACCAAGTGTTAATACAAAAACGTATTCCAACACCCAGCAGCTTGCTTGCATCAATCACAAGCCTGCTCACCTTTCTGTTACAAGTCATAAGCAAGCCAACACCTTCACAATCTCAACACCTTCTTTGCTCCCTCCCTAAGATCAACCCCATCTCCTTCACTTTGTGACCGAAACAAGTCCTGGAACGGCCATTTCTTGGTTTAGGCCGGACTTGCATGATTGATCTCTCGAATCTACAAGCACTCACCGCGCAGTGCATTTGTTTAAAGGTTTAAATTCATTCCTCATCCACACCCCAAATTACCAAATTCTGCAGGAGTAGTTTTCACCCATAAACACCTGCACACGTTGTAGGTAAGAAGGATAACCTTCCGAAATAATTTCTGGAGACTCCACAGAAGTGTGGACAAAAAGAATCTTTTCTGATGATCTCTAAGAAAGGAAATCAACCATTAGCAAGGGTGGGAGTACTCACTTACCTTCTCACCCGATCGGCAATTAGTATCACTCTCTCAGCATTCATAGAAACGTCTTCAATCTTCGGTCTTCGGTCTTCAATAGCTGATGATGAACTTCTGAACTTCACAAAACTTGACAAACATACATTTTTTTTTTTTTTTTTTTTTTTTTTAGATTAACTTGGAATGAAAATAACAATAAAACAATACGACTCAATTCAATTTTTTTTTTTTTCACACTTGTCTTGATTTCACAAACTTCATTAATTCTCATCCTTTTTTCTTTTCTTTGTTGCACGTAAACCTTGGACTATCTCAACTTTTCTTCAAATATTCTGATGTTGCTCCACTTGCTGACGATGATGTATTTCTATGAATCTGTTGATGTTGTTGAGAGGGAGAGAGAGTGATGCTAACTACTAATCGGTATTTAGAAGAAGTTTTCATCTTTAGACGTCACCCTCATGATTGACAAAAATTAGCACTCAAGAGATCAAAAATAGTGCTGAAAGTGGTGCGAAGTTGGGTAGCTCACCATTCCTACCCGGAATTGACATACGGTGACACACACTCTAACAGCTTTTCTAGAAAGTTGCAAAAATTGAAGGTTGGTGCCTCACTTGATGTAAAATGGGTAGTCTCCACTATGGGTGATCACAATTCTACTACCGAATATCTAAACAACGACTCTAATTCGCCCTCCGGTATGGTTAAATCCAACTTTAACGCTCTAATCAACTAAGAAACCTGATTGCGTTCTCCAGTACTTCCAAGTTCTGTTATTTCGGTCAGACTCTCTATGTAAACATAGCTAGAAGCATGCTAGTGACTCTAAAATCTCTAAAAGTTGGAGGTTTTTATTTGCAAATTTTTTTTTTTTTTTTTTTTTTTTTTTTTTAAATAAAAGAAAGACTAAAAACTCTATATGCAAATGCAAATGCAAATGCACCCCAAACCTAAATCAAACATTGTCCTCAATGTTTCAACAGATAATAAACAGTCACATACCATGAGAACTATCTTGATAAGAGAAAAGGGAAGAGATTACCGGATGTCGGCGGGAGCAAGGTTAGAGCTTCATTTGTCAAGGCTAGAATCCAACATTCTCAGTGGAGATCATATCGGATTAGCACAATATATGCGCAAGAAGACTCAACCGATTCAAGAAAGAAAAATTTAACAAGTCCTACTGGATTATATACAATGAAAATTCACCACACACTAACAATCTAAAGAGTTAAGGATCAACCCAATAGAAAATATATACAAACATCAACAGCTTTACACAAATATAAAATGAGAGTGCAAGTAAGACTGTGTATGTGAATGAGTTTCCCCCAAACCTAAACTTGTCAACAGGTGTGTTTGAGAGCACAAAATCTTGCAATTTTAAAGGTACATCATGCACAAGGTCTAACTCAAAGTGAGTTTTGCTAAGAATGTGCAGACATACACATTCCAACTGTGGTTCCCTAAAAGTGTTATACTTTGATGCAAAATAGTCCAAGAGGACTTGGGAGGCACAAAGTTCTAGGCCTAGATTAGGCATTCTTAGAAAAGTTGGTTTTGCAATTTTGTTACAAACTACACCTAGGTTTGGTGGAGGAGTTGCAATCTGTGCCTTAGGAGAGAGATTAGGTACATCTAAGTTGTGTTCATGTATAAAATCATTTGCACCATCACATACTTTCCTAAGGTCAGAAGAGGGTAAATCATGCTCACCAGCATAGAACAATTCATCAATCACCATGTCATAATCATCAGAGCAGGCAACATATTGTGATATGGGCAGGGAATCGGACACAACAATAATATCATGATCCAAAAGAACATTAGTGTCAACAGAAGATTCATCTTTTCCTAAGTCACAAACAAGTTGTGTAGCATGCTCACATTCACTGAAGAATTTCACAAACCCAAGCTCGTAGTTAACATCACATATATGAATGTTAGAAGAAGTATCATTCATAGGGTTCACGTAAGAGACGCCTAACGCCTCGAACCCAAAAATTCCATCATATTTTCTCGCATGCACATGCTCTTCTAACATATCATATTCATCATCATCATCATCATCATAACAAAAATGCATCTCCCCATTCAAAATTTGAGCATTTCTAGTGTACTCATCTACCTCTAGATTAGGTTCATATTCAGTGTATGGTTGTGCATATGGTTCACTAGAGAAGGGATGCTCATGCAATGCTTTCCATCCAAGTATATCATTGTTTTGCTCTATGAGCTCTTCCATTAGTGATTGCATACAAGGAGTTGGGGGAGTATAACATTGTTCAACTTCCCATGGTGATGGATGATGCATGTGTGCATGGTTCTCATGGCTTTCCCTAGACTGCCTAAACTCATGTAAGATGTAGCAGTTCTCAGCAGGGTGGCCTAAGCTACCACATAAGGTACAAGCATACATTTCATATTGCCTAGGGGAATTAGATTCGACAGATTCCTCATGTAATTGCCTTTCTAAAGCAGATACTTGAGCTTCTAATTGATCGAGAAGTGATAACTGGGTATGAGAAAATTGTTCATTTTCAACTTGTGGTGAATGATACATGTGCTCATAATGATTAGGGTATGTGAAGTCGGGGCCCTGAGAAGGCTCATAATATTTCCTAAAATCATTATGGTATGTGGGGAGTTCATATTGTGAAGCATGCCCGTAAGCAAGCTCTCTAATGGATTTATTTTCATCCCCAGATGCAGACCAAAATCCTGACATGGTCTAGCAACTCAAATAGCCTAGCACACATCAAGCATGTAAAACCAATGATGTCTCAAAACAGGGAAGCTAAGCCCAAGTAATGCAAATGCACAAACCCAAAGGTTATGCAAAAGCCCGATTGTAGTGGGCTCGGTTTGGTTTATTGGGTTTAGTTTGGTTTATGGGATTTGGTTTGTGTGGGCTTTGGGTATATTGCAAAGGTGCCTCGTGTTATGTGCAAAACCTAGTTGTTATGCAAAGCCTCATTTGTTGTGAAAATGCACAGCCAGGTGATTGGGCTTTGTTTATTTGCTTTATCCCTGTTAGCGTGTACAGAGCTAATGATTGGGCTTCAGTTTATGTACAGCCCAAAGAAGTGGCTTATGTGGGCTTAATTTGTTGGAAATGTACAGCCCAGTTAATGCAAGTCTTAGTTTGTGCAGAGCCCAGTTTTGGGTTTTGTTGGCCCAGCAGCTCAGCTAAGATTGGCTAAAAGCACAGATTGGCAAAGCCCATGTTGACAGTTCTTCACAGAACTAAGCACACACAGAAGTGCTTCTATTTACACAGCACAGCTTAGCAGGCTTGTGCACACAGCAAAGCAAACTCACATATCAAAAGGCACAGCACTGGTTATCAACTTGTTCACAGATGCAATAAAGCAACAGATTTTTCAGAGATTATGCAGATGGGTGACAGGGTCTCACAGATGTGGTTGAATCAGCACATAAACAACACAGTATGCTCAGGTCACATAGATGAGCAGATGGCTCAAGAGGATCAGTGACAAGTTTATGCAACTGGGGTTTGCAGATGTCTGGGTTATCTGGGTTGCTGCTCAAGCTCACAGCTTCAGGGGCTGGAGTTGGGGCACAGGGCAATGAAATTAGCTAAAGGCTACAGCACAGATTAATACACAGAACATTCAATGGAAACTAAGCATAGAGCACACAATTCAGGGTGTGAGCAATACCCAGCAGGGTTTTATCATGCAATTAGGGAAGTGAGTTTGTCGTGAGTAATCGCCACAAGCTGGCTCACAGGGTTTGATCTAGCAATAGTTCAGGGAGCATACAAGCACAGGCTCCAAATTTACCATAGTGATGGCTTAGCAAGGTGGCTAGTGCATTATGCAAGCACAGATAAGATGTAGCTCAAGGTCAAGGTTGAGCATCCCTGGTAATCAGCCAAGGTGAGACCCATGTGGTATCGGGTTTTCCAAGGGGTAGCTCTAAACTTGCAGCTTCAGGGGACTAGCAAGTTAAAGGTGTGTCATGAAAACATGGTTCACAGTCATGCTCATACAACTTGGTAATTGCAAGAACTTGGTTACCCAAATTGCAGCTCGATCTCTACAAGTGCAGGGGGCTGGAGCCGAGCACAATGCAAATGTAAACTAAGATGTTACAAAGCACAGCTCACACAAGAACAAAGGTTTCATGGCATGAGCACTACCTAGCACAGGTGAAGACACACTCAGGTTACACACAAGCACACAGGTGCATAAACAAAGATGCTCAGCTTACTTTCAGTCATGCATGAGTTAGCATAATAGCAAGTGAAACTCAAAGAACAAGTGACAACTTCATACAGTGGAAAGTTTTCAGAGCATACATGGCACAGAGCATACATGGCACATGGCACAGGCATACAGGGAAGTTTAGTAATGCACTTGGTAAGCTTACCTCATTCATGTGGCAATACAATGTTCAAATACTAACCTCAAATCCTGCACTTTTCCTTGGGCTTGCTCAGTGCACCACAGTGCACCCGCTAGCTCAAGAGAAAATTTTAGTTTCCAGAAATGTGGAAGTTATAGCAAATGGAATATGCAACTGAGAGATATAGCAAATGGTGCCTATAGCAAATGACATGTAGCAAATGAACACTAGCATATGCCACTGAGAGTATCTTGGATTGACACAGGGGGAAAGCTGTTAGGCTCAATTGGACTGACTGGGACCAAGAATTACAGTTAACACTAAGCTACAAGGCAATGATGCTTATAACTTAGATCAAAAAGCTAAGATGCAAATGAGATGCTAAAAATTACACTAACTATTATGCAGCTGAGACTTAAAAGTAAATTTTAACTAAACTCTAGCTACAGATGAGAATGCAAGTAAAAAAATACAACTAAGTTACACTTATGACAGAGCAATGATGCTATTGATACTAGTTAACTATGATATGCATAAGATGGCAGGCTTAATGAGGATAATGCTAAACTAATCGATGTGAGACAAATGTAAGTTAAAAACAAGTTGCAAATACAAGATGCTTGAGATGATGATAGTTAACTACAATGTAGTGACAAGATGCAATACAAGCTAAACTAAGTTATAACACAAGGAAGCTAAATTACAAAAACTGAAGTAAAACAAAGAATGATGGAAGCTAAGTTACACTACAACAGTACTAAAAGAAATAATACAGAGATAATATGTATAGGGGTGAGTAAATCTCAGTAAAGACAGGCCAATGATCAACAGGGCACTCGCCAAGTCCCCGGCAACGGTGCCAAAAACTTGGTAGGCCTGAAAAGGGGTTTGATTTTGCCTACTTGTTATAAACCGCAAGTGCACGGTGTCGATTATGTAGCACTGAGCAAATACGGGTCGATCCCACAGAGAAATGGGTGTGCTAAGTTGATCTAAAGGCTTACTAGACTGAATTCAAAGAGGTGTAACACAATATTGAGTTGTTTGTCGAAGCGACTGAGTTGTTGTGACTCTAAACTAAGGTTGTAAAAATATGGAAAGCAATAGGGTGGTGAATCCACCTCTAATCCCATGTTTAGGCAATCTAATTGAGGCTATATTCTTGAGCTTTCCCATGAAAGTCTAAATGAGATGTTTATTAACCGATTTTTGCTAGCAATCCCCCTAGTATGAGCTGTCTTCTTACAAGATACTCATCACAGCTTGTTAATTTCATCGATTAACTAATAATCCTACACAATATTACACAAAGCAAGGATAAAACCTAACTAGATATGCTTGACATTGAAAATCGGGGTTTCATCAACACCCCGATAAACTAAATTAGAACATTCAAAAATAACACAAATTGAATCTAAAGTGGTGCTCACAGCTCCTGCATAAGCTTCTAACATACACAAATTTCAATTATATTTATACATGCAAAATCCCAAAACCCTAATTTCCTTCAAAAATAGAAAAACAAGAAAATACCCTCTCACCCACGTCGATGAATCGTTGTCCCCTCTGTAAAATTGGCTCTGCAACTCCATTGCTTTGATTTTTCCCCAACTGTGATGAAACCCTAACCTAATTCTTTCTATTTCTCACTTAGCTTCTAGGGGTAGAGGCTATGAGTGAAATAGAAGCAAGTAGGAGGTGAAAACGGCTCTGTTGCGGCTGTTGTTGTCGCTGCTGGTGGCTGAGGAAGGAGAAGATGATGGCAGCTCTGCCATGGTCGGGGGGAGGAGGTATGGAGGTCTCTGGGTTTGTCGGGTGAAGGGAGAAGAAATTAGGTTTGGTTTTGGTTAAAGGGGAGATATATAGGTAGCTGTGGTGTTGAGCGAAAACATCAAGAGCTGATGAGGAGGCTGTAGCGACCGTAGGATGTGGATGAGTGAGATCTCAACGGCTCGGGGAAGGATCGGGATTTTGGTGTTGAGCGAATGCATCAAGGGGACGATGTGCAAGAAGGAGCGAGCGTAGGATGTGGTCAGGCGAGATCTGAACGGCTCAAATGGAGCGGGCTCGGATCCGGATCGTGGGTAGCTCGAGCCCATGTCTTGTAAATGAGTTGCTACTTGTTGGGTTGCAACTGATGCGCGCGCGGGCTTTGGCTTTTTGCTCCATAGATGCTTGCCTCCAATTTTCTGCTCTTTTGGCTCCTCAATTTCTCCGAACTTTATTTACTGCCTAAAAATACAAAGTTAATTAGTACAAATATTTATTCTTGAAAACAAGGAAAATACAAAATATGGGATAATATCTGATTTCTGAGTACAAAAGATGAGTTAAATGCCAATAAAAAGATGTATAAATATGCAATATTTGGCACTCATCACTCAACTTCTTGTTCTGTCGACATAGAGGAGTTAAGATATCAATGACATCAGAAGTTTTGAGTATACTCTTTCCCAAAGGCTTCAGTATATTGGAGTATTTTTAGATATCATCATCCATATCTCGATCAATATCTGAGTCACCATCATCAGATATTTCATCTAGCTGATTTTATAGGCATGATTCCCAGTTATCACCAGTTTCTACATCATTAACAAGATGAACTTGTCTAGTAGATTCCCTTTCATGAAGGTTTACAGATATTGAATCGTAGATGCCATCATCAAGTGTTAATTCAAAACTCTTGATGTCTTGCTTTATGTTAACTGAATCATTATCAGGTTCTATAAAACCATTTCTAGATTCCAGTCTTATAGGTTGGATCGCACCAACACATGATTGTTAGATCTTTTCGTGTTTGCCTGCTCTGATACCAATTGAAAAGACGAGGGTACCCAAATATACCTCAATCTAAAACATTTCCACCTATAAGTCCTTTCTCCGAAATTGATTGTCTATGGACTGAGTCGAGACAATACAACTAATCGGTTCACACTTCGTGTGATCGTCTATGGATACGAGATCGAGACAATACAACAACGAAATATGTTTACTTGATAAGAGGTTCGGACTTAACCAAACACAATAGGATTACTATCAAGTAAATAGGAATTAACGTTTGTGTAATTTACTTTAAATTATAATAACAACAATTATAATTGCGGAAAATAAAAGTAAATGACACAACAAGATTTTGTTAACGAGGAAACCGTAAATGCAGAAAAACCCCGAGATCTTGTCAATACTCTCAGGATTAAGCCGCTATACAAAATCAAACCAACTTCGTATAGTTGAGACCAAGCAACAAAACCTATAGTTTACCTAGTTCCGTATGTATTCCCACGCCTCCAACTTGTCATAAGTCACGTACTTGGAACAATTCCTTTGGTTCGCATTCCAAACAGTAAAGGAACAACAAATCTGTTTGGTATCAACTCTTTTCAACCAAGTGATGTGAGATCGACACAAGGCTCTTCCGTTTATCTCAATAAACTCCTTTGTCAGGTCCTTAGATCTATCTACTAACAATTACCGAAGTAATCGTCTAGATTTTGTAATCAACACTTTGAATCACAAAGAAACGTATTGACGTCAATCTACTCAACTAATCAATCCAATCTACCACAAGGATAAACTGATTATAGTTGGATCCTCTTTAACCGAAACAAGTATTGTGCACACCAAAGATTATGAACCCAAATCAGAAATCTTCATAGTATTCTTTGTCTTTAAATCTTCTTAGATCTTCAATAAACACCTGCACACAATCAACTAGAATCTCTTGTGATCAATCACGCACATAACGGAGTCTGTTAACAATGGATTATCACAAGACGTCTTTAGATCTACAAACAGTCTTATATCAGAAGAGAAGATTCTCAAGCATAAACAAACTAGGTGAAATCAAAGTTAAACAACCGTTAGTCAATCAAATCAATCGAAAACTAATAATAAACCGTAATTATCTAGTTTCCTACCAACGGTACTAATAGAGCTTCTCAATCCCAAAGAAGTCTTTAAACTGAGAGGGCGTAAGAGATTTCGCCTAATTAGGTTACTTTCCTCTCCGAATACGCGGCTCCACCAGTAACAACACAACTAGGTAGTTTTGCTGGCTCTGAGGATTAGTTTGCTAGAAATGCAAACTTTGGTATTTATAGACCAAGGAAGTTTGGACACCAAGGAATTTCCAAAACCGAAAATATTCTCAAGATATGCAATATATTCCAGATTCGGTTTCCATAATTCCTGGAAATGCTTTGTCCAAACATTGACCGAAAATCTCTTAGAAAATCTCCAATTAGTAAATGCACATTACCAATTTTCATTTTCCAAAATAAAATTAAAAACCTTAATTAAAAGATTCTCAACTTATTTTTCGATCCGGGATTTTCCTTTAGCTATTAAGTAATATCTTTGAACAATAAAAGATAAGCGTTATTGCGCATGTTCAAAGTATGTCGACATCTTTACTTTGTAAGTCCTCTTTTATACTTACAATCTTGAAACCGATTTTCCACACTTCCAAACGAGTTTAGAATTGTTCATCTGACTTTCAAGAACTATGTGATTGATTAAGAACACTCAATCACAAATCATGGGTTTCACGGTTCAATCATACCATCTTAGGTGATTACTTAAGATCGGTTTCACTAATAAAATTCATACCAATACAAAAGTAAGGCCTTGTGAATAGTTTTACCAAGAACATAAACAAGTCATGAGCGGTTATACTAATCACAATACCAATAAGCCTAGCGATTTCTCTTTCGATTCGCGAAACAAGTTCATGAATTTACTTCCTTTAAATTAATATAAAACATTGTTTCCTAGGATGAAATCTTCACCTCATACCCATACATAATCACAATAGCATTCAAACGATTATGTCGATGTCTTATATACGAAGTTCAAAATATAAGCGTTATACTTCGTATTGTATTCCTTAATATTACATCTAACTAGAGTGTAATCATTCATGCTTCGCAGTTATGTTTTCAATATGCAAGAATTTAAAGATAAGTCAGGGAATGAAATAGTTCAAGTCAAATATCACTAACCTCAAGTGGAAGGATGATGTTGTCGTTGTAGCTCCTTACTTCTTCACTTCTTCAAGTTTTCGCAATACTTGTAATGTCTCATATCCTAATACTTTCAAGCTAACCTATACGAAGTTGACTCTAGTACATAATCAAGCAACTCTTTAAATGAGTTTTGGTTCACTAAAATATAACAACCAAACTTGACATACCAACGCTTGGTGGGTCAACCGAACTATGCTCTAACAGAAAGCAGTCCTCGTGCAAAAACTCATGGTCGTACTTTAATTTGTATTGGATGCAACCCAAAGGTAAAAACTGAACAGAATGGTGTATATTTGTCAATGTACAGTCGTCGGGGGTTTAAGATGGGTCGTCAGTTTGCAAAAAAAGGGTCGTTGTTATGCTAAAACACACCATGACGACTCTAACCTTGGGACGAAAATCAGAGTTTCACACAAATAAGTCGTTAACCTGTTGTTGATGGTGGTTTTTAGCTTAGGGATAAAATCGTAAAACCGTACATATGGCTTGACGTCACTATGACCAATAGCGCATTTATTGAAACAATAAGCGTATTTACGTAAGAATTACCAGGGTACCTTTTTTTTTTTATACATGTGTCATGTTCCATGACAGAACCCTTAGTATTAACTGACATCACCTTTGTATACACCTAACCCTAATTCTCCCACCGTGCCAATGGCAAACCATGCCGGCCACGTCTCTGCGCCAAGGCATGCCAACCATGCTAGCCGCACCACCGTGCCAATGGAAAACCATGCCAACCACGTCTCTGCGCCAAGGCATGCCAACCATGCCAGCCGCACCACCGTTCCAATGGCAAACCATGCCAGCCACGTCTCTGGCCCAAGGCATGCCAACCATGTCCGTCGCTCCACCGTGCCAATGGCAAACCATGCCTGCTACTTCTCCACGCCAAAACGAAGGGTTGCAATAATCAATGGCTACCATTCTATTCGAGATACAAATCTCGACCATCCAAGTTCGCCACCTAACGCATGACAACTTGCGGCCCAAGGCCAAACACCACGGTTTGCACCAAACCCTAGTTTTGGTCGCGCCTATACCATGCCAGCCTCTCCTTCACGTCATTGGCTGCCAAAACGAAGGGTTGCAACGATCAACGGCCACCCTTCCATCTAAGATACAGATCTTGGCCGTCCAAAGTCACCAGCTAACGCATGGCAACCTGCGGCCCAAAGCCAAAACACACGGTTTGCACCTAAACCCTAATTTGGTCGCGCCTACTCTTTGACAAGGCCATGACTCAACGCTGGGTACTACAAACGAAGGGTTGCAATAATCAACGGCTACCCTTCTCTTTGAGATGCAGATCTCGACCACACAAGTTCGCCACCTGACGCATGGCAACTTGCGGCCCAAAGCCAAAACACACGGTTTGCACCTAAACCCTAATTTGGCCGTGCCCACTCTATGGCAAAGCCATGCTCAACGTTGACTGCTAAAACGGTGGGTTGCAATAATCAACGGCTATCCTTCCCTCTGAGATGCGGATCTCGACCGTTCAAGTTCGCCACCTCACTTACGGCCCAAAGCCAAAACATCACGGTTTGCATCTAAACCCCAACTTTGGCCGCGCATATTCTGTGGCAAAGCCATGTCGACTCTACCATGGCCACTGGCATGCCACCATGCCACACGTAACACCTTGCTACACATTTTCCCATGAAAACACTCAAGACATCTAACACATGTCACAAACTGGGGGATGCTCATAAAGGGTATTGGTTTGGCATTTTACAGCGTGCGGCGTACACTACGCCCGTTACATGAAAGTTTCATAAGAATGAGTCGGTTAATAAATACAAGGAATAATGGTGAAACGCTCATTTCATTATGGAACATCAATTCCAGGCGTTACCCATTTATCACCTCCTTCCAATTTACTCATCCGTTTCCATTTTCTACGAGACCAGAGTACGTTATGTTACGACTTGTATAAATAGGTCTTACCTATTTCCACCAAACGACAAGTTTTAGTCAGGAGCATACAACACTCAGAAATCACTTGCTAGCTTTCCCATCTGTTAGCAATCACTTTCTGATACAAGTCAAACAACTACTCTTCCAGAATCAACTATTCTGGTCTCAACACTTTCTTCGCTTCCTCCCTAAAACGAACCCTTCTCCTTCACTTTGTGACCGAAGCAAGTCCTGGGAACGGCCATTTCTTGGTTTAGGCCGGATTTGTCTGATTGATCTCTCGAATCTAAAGTACTCCCTTGCAAAGTACATTGTTTAGGGTTTAGACTCGGTTTCTCACCCACTCACGCGAAATTACCGAAATCAGCAGAAACCGTTTTCACCCTCAAACAATTGGCGACCACAGTGGGAGGATTAATCTCTCGGTTACAATACCCATTTCAAATTACGTTTCATAACTCCAATTCAGGAAGATGGTCGGTTTTAGGACTGAATTCGTGCCCCCAAACTCCACTTAGATGAATGGCAATGTTTCCTCTCCTAACGCAACATCCAACAACGCAATCGACGGAGAAGTCCCGAGACTGATTGACTTGGCGCGGGCTCAGGAGATCCATACCAAGAATATGGATCGGATGAAAGAGGCGATTAACATCATACTCGACTTCCTTATCAGCCTAACGTCAGAATCGAGCGACCCGCCTACCCCGGAAACTCCAGAACTGGGGACTCGCGTCCTGGACTGTCACTCCCAAGTCAACAGCTTCACTACCAATCAGAAACTAGTGGATCAGGAAGCGGCCTCGCTGGTGGAGAGTTTGTGTGAACTCTTGCATCTTTCAAAGGATCAACTTATGGAGACGTTCACCGCCATCAATCGAGTAGCATTAAACGTGTCCCTGGTTCCTTCACGATCAGAGACCTCGAGGATACCACAGATGTCCATCAACAATGTCACGTTTACCGACGACGATATGATGGCATAAGAAGGACATAACCGGGCCCTACACGTCACAGCCCGTATCAAGGATGTAGAATTCAAAAGGGCTCTCATCGACACAGGAGCATCCTCCAACGTCATTACACTCAGGACGCTCAGAACAGCCAAGGTGCGACCAAACGAAGTCGTGCGAAATCCCACTATGATGACCGATTTCGAAGGCAACCAGACTAACATGTATGGATACATCAACTTGAATCTATCAGTGGGACCAGTCCAGTCAAGGGTGAGGTTCGAAGTAATCGAAAAGGAGCCAGATTACCACATGATACTGGGAAGGTCGTGGCTCCGTGATAATAGAATCATTCCTTCGTCATACCACCAGTGCCTGAAAACCATGCTACACGAAGAAGTCATCCGCATCGCTGCATCATTATCTCCATATGCACCGATATGCGGCATGGAGACATTTGAGCCCAGAAAAAGCCCACAGGCCACAACCGACAAAGCTCTCCACACCCCACTATCAAAATGGGTGTCAATTGCAGAAATCCATGAGCCTGCGCCATTTCAAGGAGAAACTCGGTCTCACCCTGCCCTATCGGAAGAGAGAGACACCGGCCTCCACCCGCCATGCCGGAGCTTGGCTCACGCCCGCGCCAAGTGAGAACGGACTTTTATCATGAGCCATGACGAAAAGGGGAAGACCGTATATCAGCGTCGCTGTTAGCAATTAACAGAAGAGACTACCATACAGTCTCTCCGCCCAACGAGATGTGGACACGGTTACGAGC
This sequence comes from Papaver armeniacum, assembly GCA_023531295.1. Taxonomy (NCBI): domain Eukaryota; kingdom Viridiplantae; phylum Streptophyta; class Magnoliopsida; order Ranunculales; family Papaveraceae; genus Papaver; species Papaver armeniacum. Next base: position 73,245 of record JAJJWW010007095.1, read on the forward strand.
CGTAAGAGGAAGTACCTGATGCACCACGACAGCTACAAGACGGAACCAACTCTACCATGGACGAACTTGAGGTTGTTAATATCGGGAGTGAGGAATCTCCGACCCATCTCGATCAGCTCGACTCTGCGCGCAGACAAACGTGCAAAGCTAGTAGAACTTCTCAAGGAATATCAAGATGTATTTGCGTGGACATACGAGGAGATGCCTGGCTTGGACGAGAAGCTGGTCACTCACCATATACACGTAATACTCGGATCCAAACCGGTCAAACAAACCCCGAGGCAGTTCAGGCACGATGTGGAAGAGCAAATTAAGATAGAGGTTCAAAAACTACTGGCGGCTGGTTTCATCAAACTGATTCACCACCCTACTTGGTTAGCCAACATAGTTCCGGTGAAAAAGAAGAACGGCGGATCGTCTTGTGTTGATTTTAGAGATTTGAACAAATGTTGCCCTCAGGATGACTTTCCACTCCCCAACATTGACATGCTGGTAGACGCCACCAGCGGATACGGTATGTTCTCTTTCATGGACGGATACAGCGGCTACAATTAAATAAATATGTACGAACACGATGCAAGTAAGACGGCTTTTCGAACCCCTCTCGGAAACTTTTACTACACTGTAATGCCCTTCGGTCTGAAGAACGGCACCACATACCAACGCGCCATGACCACCATTTTTCACGACATGATGCAAAAGTCGAAGATTACGTAGACGACATAGTCGTTAAATCAAGAGCTTGGACGACCCATGCGGAGATTCTGCGGCAGGTGTTTGAAAGATGCCGCGAGTACAAATTGAAGATGAACCCATTGAAATGTGCTTTTGGTGTCTCTTCGGGCAAATTCCTAGGTTTCCAGGTGACCGCCGAGGGGATCCAAGTTGACCCAATCAAAAACCAAGCCATCCTCACAATGCCACCTCCGCAGATTGTGAAAGATATCCAGAGTTTCATGGGTAAAATAAACTACATTCGCCGATTTATACCGGGGTTGGCTCAACTCGTTGCTTCGTTTACCCACTTGCTGAAGAAAGGAGCGAACTTTGTCTGGACTGCACTACAACAGCAGGCGTTTCGGAGGATTCAGCAAATATTATCTTCCCCAGCCGTCATGAAGTCTCCCGCACAAGGAAAATCATTGCACCTCTACACCGCTTTTTAGTGACATCTGCCGTCGGAGCTCTCCTCGCCCAAGACGACGACGAAGGGATTGAGAATCCCATATACTACTTCAGTCGAACTTTAAGAGATGCTGAGCTCAGATATCCCAAAGCAGAAAAGGCATGTTTGGCCTTGATCCACTCCATCCAGAAATTCAGACATTACCTGCTTTCCAACAAAGTGGTACTGATATCTAAGTCCGATCCCGTGAAGTTCCTCCTCTCAAAACCGGCCCTGACGGGAAGGCCAGCTAAATGGCTTCTCCAAATGTCGGAATTCGACATAATATGCGCTTACCCGAGAGCTATCAAAGGGCAAGTAGTTGCAGACTTGCTAGCAGCGTTCCCGGGAGAGAATGCCACGACACTACACGAGGAACTCCCTGGAGATTTTCCAGAAATCTCTTTCATTCAAGAAGAAACATGGCTACTATTTTTCGACGGCTCGCCACCCCCAACAACGGTGACGGAGGAGCGGTGTGGTTCTAGTATCCCGGTAGGTGAAGTCATCTCGCACTCCTTCAAGCTAGATTTCCCTTGCACCAACAATTCAATGAGAATATGAAGCCTTCCTCATCGGACTATCATTGGCCAAACAAGCTGGCGCCACACGTCTGGAAATAAGAGGAGATTCTAAATTACTTGTCAACCAGGTGAATGGAGTGTACACACTGAAGGAAGTAACCTTGGCCCCATATAGAGCCGAGGCACAAAAACTACTAAATTACTTCGACGACGCGACCATAATGCATGTTGGGCGCAGCGGCAACCAACACGCTGATTTTCTAGCCGCATTAGCATCGAGACTGCAATTCGAAGGTTCTGAGGAAACCCTGACTGTGAAGAGACGTACCGTAGCTTCGACATGGCTTTCTCAACCCAAAAAGGCCGAGGCCGACGACTGGAGAACACCAATTATCCAGGAGCTTAATGTTCGCTTCCTGTGGGGAGAGTCAGTCTCAAAAATTTACAAAGTTTCTTCCGAGGAGTGTTGTACCACCGAAACCCAGACGGATCCTTGTCAAGATACCTCGGAGAGGAAGAAGTGCAACAACAACTCAAACGCGTTCACAGCGAAGTTTGCGGGCTCACATTGGTGGTAACACTCTATCGCCGTTTGCAACGCCTTGGCTTATACTGGCCAGAAATGGAGGCTCAATCTCGGTTACTCCAAGAAACCTGTTCCAATTGTCAAGCGCCGCCGCATCAATTGGAAGTCTTCAACATTGGCCGCACTGGGGACTGGCAAGAACCATATATTAGTTACCTTCGTGACGGCGTACTCCACACCAACAAGAAGCACGCGGCCAAGATAAAACAAAGGTCCAAAAGATTCGTATTCCACGAGGGAATCTTATATCACAAAAGTTTTGGAGGAAGTTTGCTACGGTGTTTTAATGAGACAGAAATCCCAATCATGCTGAAAGAAATGCACGAAGGCGAACACCAGGGAAAACGAAAACTATTTCTTCAAATGCACGAGAAATACTACTGGCCGACCATGAAAGACGATGCAGCTGTTTTTGTTCATAGGTGCAAAAAATGTCAAATCCACGGAAACCTTATCCATGTACCGTCGACTCCTCTACACTCAATAAAGCGATCCAGTGGCCCTTTTTACAGCTGGGGACTCGACATCATTGGAAAGATCAACCCGTCGTCTTCTAAACACCACGAGTATATAATCACAACAACTGAATATTTCACCAAGTGGGTCGAAGCCATACCTTTACGAGGAACTACTAGAGCCACGATCGCAGCGTTCATCAAGGAACACATCATCTGCCGATTTGGTGTACCTAAACATATCATCATCGACAACGGTACTCCTTTCGCCAACAAGCAAGTAGGGGACTTACTTGAAGAGTATGGAATTAAGCAATTCTTCTCCACTGTGTACTATCCCCAAGGAAACGGACAGGCGGAAAGCACTAATAAAACTTTGATCTGAATCATCAGCCGAACAGTGCACGATAATCCTCGGACATGGCACGAACAATTGCCAATGGCGCTCTGGCATACCGGACATCACCAAGAAGTTCCATTGGCGCATCTCCCTCGTCTATGGCACAGACGCTATCCTCCCAACGGAGGTTAAAATCCCGTCAGCTAGGATTACCGAAGCAAGCGGAGTCCGATGGAATATAGCTGAAGCATCGAGCGCCAGGATAGCAGAATTGGACACTGTGGATTCCAGAAGATCCAAAGCGGAAGAGCACGCGCAAGCATACAAGAATAGGGTTTCTAGAGCATATAACAAAACCGTGAAACCTCAAGTTTTTCAAGTGGGAGATTTGGCATCAAGACCGCCAAACACATCCCGAAGATGCATCCGCACCTAAATTCTCCCCAAAATGGGAAGGGCCTTATATAGTCACGAAAGCATACAAGAAAGTGGGTACTATAAGGTCATTAAAGAAGATGGAGGAAAATTGGAAGCGGTCATCAACGGAAAGTGGCTCAAGGCATACTACGCCTGATCGCCGCCTCGCGCCTTGCCATATCATAAACACGGATAGCCAGGCATTTTTTCCTTTTCTAGGGCTCAATTCTCAAGTTTCTTTCTTTTGTTTAAATCAAAGCAAGTCAATAAAATTCTCTTATTCTTTCAAAAAAAATAAAAAATACATGCTCGAAACCCAAAAAGAAGCCAAACATTTCACAACTACATAACTCAGAAAAGCCCATCCAACATATTGTAATCCCTCGAAAGCATCATCCTCAACCGGTTTTGATACCTTTCAGTTCTACTCTTCAAGTTCCGGGTTGACTCTTCCACCCTCTGTGACTCCGTGGCCAGAGCCTTCTCCTCTTCCAAAATAGCCTTTGCAGCAGGGGACCACACAAAGCAAGAATACCTAGCCCATCAACCTTCACAATATCAAGACGATGCCGCAACCAACTCACGTTGAACTCGAGGATTCACATGTAGATACCAGGTGATACATGTGTATCTTCCTCTCCCTGGGAACTAGTAATCCTCAAGACGAGTTGAGGATAGAATCCTATATTAGGAAGGATTCCTTGTTTAGGATAAATTCCTAGTTTAGGAAGGAGTATTGTTTTGAAAAAGTATTCTTAGTTTAGGTAATATATCTAGAAAGGGAATTAGTCCTACAAAAGGAAATAGATTCCTAAGAGGTTTGGGAAACCAAACGAATCCTATAAATAGGGATGTTTAGCTCATAACTAAACACATCTAGTTAGTGTGTTCTTGTTATTGACGCACCGACAAAACTAGGCACAAAAAACCTAGAGAAATCTTACGACAATACTTGTGCAAGCTTAGCAAACAGTTTAAGGTTAATCCACTGTTTAGAGAAGATTGTGAGCGATTGTAATCGTTTTCTTGTTCATAATCTAAGAGAAGATAATTTCTTCGAATTACTACTTGTGTTCCATTTTCTAAGTTTCTCGTCTATTATTATTCTGAATTCCTCCTTTATAGTAATAGTTACCAAGGTATAGAGATCAATACGTATCAAGTTGGCATCACGAGCAAGGTTAGTTTTTAGGTAAATCCACGTGGTTTATGGTTTTCACTAGATCTCTCTACATAAAGATTGGTGAGGTACTCTAGAAGTTGGAAGACGTTAAGAAAACAAGGGGATCAAGGATGACAAATTCAGATGGTGATCCTTAGGAAGGCGAACCACAAACTATGGAAGAAAAGGTGGCTACGCTGCAGATAGACATGAAGTCTATTCAAGTTACCCTTCAGGAATTGAGTGAATGTATTCGTTCTCATACACCTAAGAAGAAGACAAATAAAAAAGGTTACACCTTCACCTGAAGCTTCGGAAAAAGATGATTCTGAAGAAGACGATTCAGAAGAAGAAGAAGAATAGGAAGAAAATGAGGATGAAGAAAAGGAGAAAGAGTTTCTTAAAAGTCCTACATCAACTAAACCTCATGGTAAGAATCTGAAAATTGATTTTCGTGTTGATATTCCACTTTATGATGGGAGTGTCGATGTAGAAAAATTAGATGATTGGATTGAACGTCTAGAGACGTATTTCTGTTTCTTTGAATATGGTTCAAAGGAAAAGATAGCTTTCGCGGAATTGAAGCTACAAAAGCATGCTCTAACCTGGTGGAAAGCTTATCAAAGACAAAACCTAGGTAAAAGAGTATTGTCATGGAAAAGATTCAAGGCAGTTGTAAGGAAATAGTTTTATCCGGTTGGCTACCTTGAGGAGAGATGGTTCAAGTGGTACAACTTGAAGCAGACTTACAACCAAACCATACAAGAATATACTCATGGAATTTCAGAATCAAGCTATGATTTTGGACTTAGACTTGGGAGATTATGTTATCTACATGAAATATATTTCCGGGTTCCATGAGTATATAGGAAGGAGTTGAAGATGTTTTCGGTGGATACTATCTCCGAAGCAAGCATAAAAGCTAATGCCATCAAAGGCAGGCGGAAGACAAGCGATGTTGAGGAAAACGTCAAGGGAAAGTGCAAGTTTCACGCTAAAGGAGATGAAAGGAGCAAAGAAGATAGGAAGTCTAAAGACAAAGAAGGGTTGATTTGCACTCATTGCAAACAAACAGGGCATGTTGTTTACAAGTGTTGGATGAAGTATCCTAATCTAAAACCAAAAGGGTTGCAGAAGAAAGAAGCCATGATGGCAACACTGGTCGCACAAGTTCCAAAAGAAGTCAAAGGACTAACAGAACCTAATCAAAAGCTCTCTCTAATGGCGGAGGCGTAGAAGAACTTATGGAAGACGATCCTAGGGAACGACTCTTCACGGTTAAGATGCAGGTTAAGACTACACTAATAGATGTTGTTATTGACCCGGGAAGTCAGAAGAATTTACTTTCACATTCTTTGGTACAGAAGTTGGGTTTGAAAACTTTCATACATCCGAAACCCTATCCTTTAGGGTGGCTTCAAAAGGAAGGTGGGATACAGGTTGCAGAACAGTGCACGTTCAAGTTTGCTTTTGATGAGTCATACATTGACGAGGTTACATGCTACATGGTTCCATTGGATGTTTGTCAAGTTGTACTTGGTAGTCCTTACTTGTGGGATCGAGATGCGGTTTTACATAGGAGGGAGCAGAAGTATACCTTTACCAAAGATGGGAAAGCTTTTGTAATACGAGCTATTGATTCTCCTCTTGAGGGAGCAAGTTTGATTACAGCCACTCAGGTTAAGCGGTTGGTGAATGCTAGCACAAAGTTCATTCTCCTTATGATCCGTTCTCTTGACGAGAAACCGAGTAGAGTTAGTTTGGAATACATTACCAAACAACAAGAAGAAGACCTAAGAAGGTTAAGTATGTTTGAACCACCATTACTAGATATGATGGAGATGACAAGATGATCTTGCCACATGTGGAAGACTTGTGGTTTGATAGAGAGAAGAATCACTCGAAGAAGACCGCATTATGGAGCGAAGAGCGCGAGAGACACGCCGGGGAAGAGAATGAGACTTTCCTAAGTAGATGTCAAGGTCAAGTTCCCGGCAAGGAGAGATGGTTCAGCAGGGTGAAAGGAACTCACGAGTTCCCTAACCTACAAATATAACTTTCACAGGAGTTCAAGTTCTTGAGGGGGGGAGCATGATACATGTGTATCTTCCTCTCCTTGGGAACTAGTAATCCTCAAGACGAGTTGAGGATAGAATCTATATTAGGAAGGATTCCTTGTTTAGGAAGGAGTATTGTTTTGAGCAAAGATTCTTAGTTTAGGTAATATACCTAGAAAGGGAATTAGTCCTACAAAAAGGAAATAGATTCCTAAGAGGTTTGGGAAACCAAACGAATCCTATAAATAGGGATGTTTAGCTCATAACTAAACACATCTAGTTAGTGTGTTCTTGTTATTGACGCACCGACAGAAACTAGGCACAGAAAACCTAGAGAAAGCTTACGACAATACTTGTGCAAGCTTAGCAAACAGTTTAAGGTTAATCCACTGTTTAGAGAAGATTGTGAGCGTAACAAAGAGAGAATTGTAATCGTTTTCTTGTTCATAATCTAAGAGAAGATATTTTCTTCGAATTACTACTTGTGTTCCGTTTTCTAAGTTTCTCGTCTATTATTATTCTGAATTCCGCCTTTATAGTAATAGTTACCAAGGTATAGAGATCAATACGTATCACCAGGTTCTCCCACTTCTGAATAGCTGATTCCGTAACAGCACGGATGGGCGTGTTTTCCATCTCTGCGACCATGGGCAAGAGACAATTCACGGTGGAAACCAAGGCAGACGAGCAATGTTGCACCACACTCCTGGTGGCGATGTGGCCGTATCTCATCCATATCTTTGTCTAAAGAGTCACGAATTCCTTCCGCACCAGAAACCCACCAACGTTCCGACAATTGGAAGACAAGCACCGCATAAGGGTTCCGAACGGCCAACCTGCGTTGGGATACTCATGATAGGAGATTCCCAAATCGGCGTTCTCCAGATCTACAACGGTTGGCGAGATCGGACTCGAAGAAATGGGGGTAACCAAGTCATCCTCATCAATGACGGTGACGCATGCTCCGACGAGATATCTCTGCACACACAAAAAAAATCTCTTTTGTTACTCGTCAGCAAACAAAGGAACAATAAACAGCAGAGTAGTTGTTGATCAATGAAAGCATACCGGTATAATCTTTTTGACTCGAAAGATCCGGGTAGGGGAGTTATCGCAAGAATTAGGCCTCACGTGCTTGGATCAAGAATTTACTGGCTCGAGGATGTTTATTCTTGACCGACATGATGAAGAGATATGGTCTCAACAAGAAGAAACCTTTGTTTCAAGACGGGAAAGACGACGCTCCTTCACCGGCATAAATACTGGGGAAACCCTAAAAAAAAAAAAAGCAAAGGCCGAGTAGACAAAATATGATTACATCACGGCCGGGAAATCAGCCTCAAACAGAGTCTCTCACCAAAACCCTAATGAAAGGTAAACAAAAGAAACACAAGAATGTAACGCTTTTCAAAGTTGGATGAGGGAGAGGCTTCCTATTCGAGATACGCATGGAAAGAGGCAACCGGGCCCGCCTCACGGTATCAACAATCCGCGGCCGAGCCAAGCCAAGCCGCGCCTGAGCCGAGTCACGCCCAAGCCAAGCCACGTCCAAGTTGCGCCGAGCCAAGCTGCACCAAACCTCTTCCAAAGCCTCACCGATCCGATCGCTAGCCACGCAATACCTGCGGCTCCCATTCCAAGGTGACACATGACCAAACCGAGCTGACACCTTGCATCTTAAACAAAGAATCGCATTTATCGTTTCACTGTCCCGTGCCGTTGAGCAGCGCAAGTAGAATTCATGCAAGGCTGCCAACACAAGGATCACAAATTCTCGGGACACTCTCTAAAAAGGTTAGACGAATTTTCCTAGCCATCTTTCATGACCCGCCGCCGATTTTGTCCTCGTTTGTCACCATCTTATGCTTACCTCGCAACAATGCTCATGTTCCGAGCTAGCGGGGGGACTTAATGTTGATGGTGGTTTTTAGCTTAGGGATAAAATCGTAAAACAGTACATCTGGCATGACGTCACTATGACCAATAACGCGTTTATTGAAACAGTCAGCATATTTACGTAAGAATTACCAGGGTACCTTTTTTTTTATACATGTTTCATGTTCCACGACAGAACCCTTAGTATTAACTGACATCACCTCTGTATACACCTAACCCTAATTCTCCCACCGTGCCAATGGCAAACCATGCCACCCACGTCTCTGCGCCAAGGCATGCCAACCATGCCAGCCGCACCACCGTGCCAATGGAAAACCATGCCAGCCACGTCTCTGCGCCAAGGCATGCCAACCATGCCAGCCGCACCACCGTGCCAATGCCAAACCATGCCAGCCACGTCTCTGCGCCAAGGCATGCCAACCATGCCAGTCACGTCTCTGCGCCAAGGCATGCCAACCATGCCCGCCGCTCCACCGTGCTAATGGCAAACCATGCCAGCTACTTCTCCACGCCAAAATGAAGGGTTGCAATAATCAACGGCTACCCTTCTCTTCGAGATACAGATCTCGACCATCCAAGTTCACCACTTAACCCACGGAAACTTGCGGCCCAAGGCCAAACACCACGGTTTGCACCAAACCCTAGTTTTGGTCACGCATATACCATGCCAGCCTCTCCTTCACGTCATTGGCTGACAAAACGAAGGGTTGCAACGATCAACGGCCACCCTTTCATCTAAGATGCAGATCTTAGCCGTCCAAAGTCACCAGCTGACGCATGGAAACCTGCGTCCCAAAGCCAAAACACACGGTTTGCACCTAAACTCTAATTTGGCCACGCCTACTCTTTGACAAGGCCATGACTCAACGTTGGCTACTACAAACGAAGTTTGCAATAATAAACGGCTACCCTTCTCTTTGAGATGCAGATCTCGACCACACAAGTTCTCCACCTGACGCATGGCAACGTCCGGCCCGAAGCCAAAACACACGGTTTGCACCTAAACCCTAATTTGGCGGCGCCTACTCTATGATAGAGCCATGCTCAACGCTGGCTGCTAAAACGAAGGGTTGCAATAATTAACGGCTACCCTTCTCTTTGAGATGCAGATCTCGACCACACAAGTTCGCCACCTGACGCATGGCAACTTGCGGCCCAAAGCCAAAACACACGGTTTGCACCTAAACCCTAATTTGGCCGCGCCCACTCTATGGAAAAGCCATGCTCAACGTTGGCTGCTGAAACGGAGGGTTGCAATAATCAACGGCTATCCTTCCCTCCGAGATGCAGATCTCGATCGTTCAAGTTCGCCACCTAACTTACGGCCCAAAGCCAAAACATCACGGTTTGCATCTAAACCCCAAATTTGGCCGCGCCTATTCTTTGGCAAAGCCATGTCGACTCTACCATGGCCACTGGCATGCCACCATGCCACACGTAACACCTTGCTACACGTTTTCCCATGAAAACACTCGAGACATCTAACACATGTCACAAAGGCGGGGGATGCTCATAAAGGGTATTGGTTTGGCGGTTTTACGGCGGCGTACACTACGTTACATGAAATTCATAAGAATGAGTCGGTTAGTAAATACAAGGAATAATGGTGAAACGCTCCTTTCATTATGGATCATCAATTCCAGCGTTACCCATTTATCACCTCCTTCCACTTTACTCGGCCCGTTTCCATTTTCTACGAGACCGCAGTACGTTATGTTACGACTTGTATAAATAGGTCTTACCTATTTCCACCAAACGACAAGTTTTGGTCAGGAGCATACAACACTCAGAAATCGCTTGCTAGCTTTCCCATCTGTTAGCTTTCACTTTCTGATACAAGTCAAACAACTACTCTTCCAGAATCAACTATTCTGGTATGAACACTTTCTTCGCTTCCCTCCCTAAAACCAACCCTTCTCCTTCACTTTGTGACCGAAGCAAGTCTGGAATGACCATTTCTTGGTTTAGGCCGGATTTGTACAGATTGATCTATCGAATCTAAAGTACTCCCTGCAAAGGTACATTGTTTAGGGTTTAGACTCGGTTTCACCCACTCACGCGAAATTA
>JAJJWW010007096.1:0-51602 GCA_023531295.1 Papaver armeniacum
TCGATCTCGCGAGGTATTGTTGTTGCGATATTCTGATCCTACACTGTAAGCCAGTTCAGCTTTCTGATACAAGTCATACATAGCCAAAACCTTCACAATCTCAACACCTTCTTCGCTTCCCTCCCTAAGATCAAACCCATCTCCTTCACTTTGTGACCGAAACAAGTCAGGAACGGCCATTTCTTGGTTTAGACCGGATTTGCACAGATTGATTTCTCGAATCTACAAGCACTCCCGTGCAGTGCATTTGCTTAATGTTTAGACTCACTTCTCATCCACACACCCCAAATTACCAAAACCGGCATAAATATTTTTTACCCATAAACAATTGGCGACCACAGTGGGAGGTTAATCTCTCGGTTGTAAAGTCAATTTCTTCGAAATCAGATTCAATTTTACCAATTTCAAAAAGGGTAAACCTTAGAACCAATTCAATCAACAATTCATTTCAAGATGGTGGAACTCAGGTCTGGATCAGCAATCAATTCTGATGGAGCTAGTATAGATAACACTCCCGGTGTCGATGTACCCATCAGTGGAGCTACCGTGGTCAATACATCTCGTGGAGCCGTCACTTCTATCACCAACGCTAGCGGAGCAAGAAACATTACAGTAGGTGTAAAGCCTCCCATCACCAGAGCCAGAGCAGCCGCGAATCCCGGCATCTCCTCAAGTGTAACGCCTCCAGTGGTCACAAGAACAACAACTTTCACTCATTCATCAGGACGAGGAGCCGGAGGGACGAGAGGAGGACCACCGTCCATTACCATTGCAGACTTGATGGAGAAGCAGGAAGTTCTTGCTAAGACTCAAACGGATATGGCCGAAACTCAGAAAGAGGTGCTCACTTTCCTTAAAAATTTAACTGAACGATTTCCATAAGATTCACGACAATCCTTGGAGCCAACAAGGGATGCCTTCCATACACCCGGAGCAGGCGTTTCCACTCGGACCCACATGAGTGAAGAAGCTCGTGTTGCTCCTGAACGCCTAAGGGAAAGGGACCAGCCATCCAACTTCATCACACGTGAGGACCTGGAACGACTTCTCCAAAACCGAGGCAAAGGAAATCTGATGGATGCACACCAACATCAGCCGTCGTACCCCCAAGATGTGCAATGAATTCTTCTTCTAAGAGGATACACCTCTCCTCAGTTCTCCCTCTACGATGGTACTGGTAATGCTCGTGAACACATCTCTCAATTTTTAGAATCCTTGGGGGAGCATGAGTACAATCATGTTCTCCGCTTGAAAGAGTTCTTGAAGTCACTTACGGGAAGGGTGTACACATGGTACAACAACATCGCACCTAACAGCATATCCAATTGGGGCGAGATGGTCGGTACTTTCTACAGGAAGTATTTCTTCGTATCTGAGCAGATCACCTTTTCAGATCTAGGGAGAGTCTCTCAGCGGAACAACGAGCATCCGAACGACTTCGTTAAGAGGTTCAGAACTCAAGCACTAGATTGTCATGATCCGAACGTCACTGAACGTCAGTTGGTGGAGCTGTGCATCAACGGGATGATACCCATATACCGCGCTTTACTAGAGAATTGGCTTTCGGACGTTCTCCGAACTCCATGAAGTCGCCAAACGTTCAACCACAATCGCCCGGCGTTGCTAGAGAGAACCAGGGTTGTTCGAAATGAAGATCCACGTGAGAGTCGGGAAGCGGGCATCTCACAAACAAGTAATACAACACTGGTCCTTCGTGAGCGTGGTAGGCGAAGGAGGAAAAGGAAAGCTTCAAAGAACGGAACAACAACCCAAGCGTGCGGCTCCAGCACACACGACTTCTTCTCAAAAGGGAGCGGGCAAGACTCCTGCACAAGACACGGAAGATACGGGCTTCTTATTCCCCATGAGTGAAGTAGTGGAACTCTTGGAGGCATGGATTCAAGACGATGCCATCAAGCTGCCTCCTATCAGACGTCCACCAACTGAGAAAGATATGGCGGATCCCAAGTACTGTCGCTACCATAGGTTCGTTCACCATCCAACCAAAGACTATAATAGGCTGAAACAAATCTTCAGAGAAAAGATAGAGACGGGAGAACTACATCTTGGAAACGAAGGTGTTCGTAGAGATCTTATTCCTGTCAGGAACTGCATGATTTCTGGGGATTTCATTCGCAAGACTGTATAATCTATTATGGAACATTTATGTGAGATCTTGTACTTCTCCAAAGCACAACGTCAGGACATATTTGCAGCCCTCAACCGCGTTGTCTCGGGCAGGCGCTTGTATCTAGAAGAGGAAGCGGTCTCGAAACCTCAGTCCTTGCTGGAAGATGCAAGCAAGGGAAATTGGGGACTCTTAACCGTTGCTCGTTTGAGGGATATCGAGTTCGATAACACATTGATCGATACGGCCTCTGAATTCAACATCATCACCCTCCATACCTTGAAAACAACAAAGATTTCAAAACAGGAGGCTACTCGCAACCCAACTGTGGTTAAGACTCCAGAAGGAGAACTCAGAGATACATATGGATATATCGATCTTGAAGTTAAATTGGGAGACGCCCTAACGCAAGCGAAGTTTTACATAGTCAAAGAACATCCCAATTACGACATGGTCCTAGGACGCTCTTGGATACACGACAACAAGGCAACACTGGGAGTTTGCCCTCTACCAGCCTACGACACGAAAGGATCTCTAACAAGCCGTCTGGACTCGAAGAATGTCCGTGGCCGCACTCCGCACTTGCCAATGTGACACAACTTCCCGTAGAGAGCCCATCAACATACATTAAGAGGTTCCGAGCTCAAGTAAGTCTCATCACGCAACCCTTCTTGCAACCAATCACTCCTCACTCTGATAAGTCCTGGGGACTGGCTCCAACGAACAAACCAACCCCGGCTAGGAGATGTGAATGGGAAGCCGGCCCCTTCAAATGTTTTATCAAGGGCTTAGAGGCTGTATTGGTCAAAGACGATGAGGCCAAGGTCCAGGTATTTGCACTCCCGAACCCATCTGGAATTGGAGATCTAGTGACGAAGACAACCGCATTCAAGGTTGGAAACATTACGGTGAAAGTGGCTACCCCACCTGACTCACCCACCGAAAAGGAGGATGAACCATACCTGGTAGCAGATGTCATCCTAGGCGGCTCGCAAGCTCATCAACGCCGACAAGCTAGAAGGCGTAACAATTCACTCGCGATGGCTCCAGCCCTACCGTACTTAAGACGCTGTGCTACCACTTTCCAGCGTCCTCCACACTTTAAAACACTGTGCTACTTCCTCCAACGTGTTTCCTTTTATAATTTCATGTCATATTTGTAATTCCTCCAGAAAATGATTGCAATACTTGCATTCATAGTTAGGGTTTCAATTTTCAACTTTCAATTTAATTGAAGCATTATTTCCATCTGAGAACCTCTTTACCCCTAAAAACACAAAGTCCCGAGTCAGCCTAAATCAACCCACTAGAGCAAGGAAGGAAACCCTAAGCAAACATCTCACGGGAAGAAGGAGATAGAATGTGTGCACAAAAGGAAGATGATTTGAGCCATTTGCCCCAGCAAGACCAAGGAGATATCACGTCAGGAGCACATACAGATGCAATCTTAACGAGGGGTTATGACATAAACCTTTATTCAAAGTAAGCAAACAGAAAAAAAGATCTTGAACTCACCGCCACCGAGTACAAGAAAGATTTTCAAGAATTACGGGAATACACTTGAAAAGAGAAAAAGAAGCAAAGAGGTTTAGCCATCAAAAAGAGCGCCCGCGCCTGCACCACTGCTAGGTCCCGCTTCAACACCATCACCTGCTACCGCTTCTCCCTTCGGAGTCTCAGCTTCCGCTTCAGATATTTCCGCAACAACACTCTCCGTCCTAACATCATCGGCAGAAGCAGCTTCCAAGTCTTCCTCAAAGGCCACAGCAACATTAGGGTTTGCGCTGACTGCTTTCGAACACTCAGGTCCGTCTGTGTCAGAATCAAGGATTATCACACCGTCCTGGATTGTATAATCACGCCTATCTTCATCCGGAGGCCGTTTATGCTCCACTCTCCGCTTCTTTAACCGCGCTGCAAATCTTTCTGCCCTTGCGCTTACTGGTGCTCGCAACGCTTCCTCATGCCTCCACCAAGCTCTTCCATGTCGATCCACGGTGAAAGGGCACATATGCGTCCCCTGGTAATACGCAGGTGCAGAATGGACATCCCCTGTATAGCACGACCGACTTCACGAAGTGGGAGGTCAATTTTAGCCATTACCTCTTCGTGTGCATTAGTTTCAGGTTTTTCAACTTCGAAACTTTCTTCTGGAGAAGTTACAGAATGATCACCGCCCACTGCTTCCATGATAAGCTGCAAATAAGAAGAAGTTATGGGCACACAAAAATGTATGTATCATCATCATTCAATCAGAAGATCAGATAAGTACGGAGCAATACCTGAGATATAAGAGGAACGACTATGTGATGAGAAGAATCCTTAGAAATTTTCTTTATAATCTAGCAAGTCAACAGAATCCCTGGAGAAAAGGAGTCTTTACTTGCCACCTATAAAGGCTACCGATTCGAGATAGCGATCAACGATGCTTATCGGATATATCTGAGGAAAGATGCCGTGTAACGAAAGGGAGTGCACCTAGTCCAAGAAACGGGCCAAGCTCAGTCTGGATACGTACGGAGGAAACCAAAACGACTCGCCAGATCAAGTCCTGCTTCCTTCACCATCCTAATCAGGACCGACCAGTTCTGGGACAACACCTGACGATGTCGACCTATGTGGCAAATGTATATTCACTTTAGCTTGGTCATTTATGTGTACAAACTTGTCACCATCTTATGCCTACCCCACAATAGCGTAACCATTATGCGCTAGGCAGGGGACTTAATGTTGATGGTGGATTTTCATTTAAGGCTAAAATTGTAAAAGCCAAAATTGTGTGCTAACATCTTGCAAAAGATAAAGCCATTGATAAGTGATGAATACTTCTTCACTTTACTAATTCACCTAGAATGGAGCATGTGGCAACAATCCCAGTATTTTGTGAATTAAATACATGAAATTCATCCAGGTTGGAGCATGTAGCAACAATCCCATATACCCTGTGAATTTACAACATTATTAATTAATGCATGACCAGCCTTGTATTTCCTGTACTCATTACCGGTGCGGCATGACGACTGAGTGTTGTTCTCAGCAGAGCAACACGAACCTCCAAGCATTAATAATAAAGCATGTACGAAATACCCGTATAGGCTACAACTCTCGGTGTGTTACACTAGCCCGATTGAGCATACATCTCTCGGTGTGTTATACTAGCCCGATTGAGCATACATCTCTCGGTGTTATACTAGCCCGATTGAGCATGTTTGAATTTGGACTGTCCATATCAGTCTCAGAAACGATCACGACCATCCAACTTCACCAGCATGATTGGATGGATTAGATTGAATCCATGACCCCAAGCAGGTATTGGAATATTCACTACCGACCCAACGCGGGCCCCGCATGGTCGGCCTCCCCAAAAGGGTGGCATAGCTTGCCAAACCGTCCAAGCCAAAGTAGTATGGACGAAAAACCCTAAACTAGGGTTTGCGGCACATTACACGTGTCGCAAACAGTCTCAACCATCCATCTTCTCAGGCATAGATGGAGGGTGTAGATGTAGATTCAAAGGGCCCAGAGCATGTCAACACAAATATTGTGGGCCCGCCTACATACATGACCGATCGGTCAGGACCAACTATAGTTGGTCGTTCCAGTTCGTACGCCCAAACAAGGCATGACGCACGGCCGGTGAAACCCTAATTAGGGTTTGAACATCACGAGCGTCCGTTTTCTCCTGCACGAATGAAGGGTCCAGGATTAGACTAAGCAGGTCCGGTACATATCAACATGACCACCGTGGGCCCATCTATCTCCACACCCGATCGGCCAAGGCATATCATGCCTGGTTGCCTCGATTCGCACGCCCGAACTAGGAATGGCCAAACCTCCCGATTGCAAACTAATCTCGACCACTCAACTTTGCCGGACAAATTGAGTGGCTTAGATTACGTTTCTATGGGATATTAAGGTATGGATGTGTATACCAGCTCGCCGCCTGTATACCAGACTAATCGGCCAAGACCAACCAAGCTTGCTCATCTTGAAACGCGCGCCCGAAGTTGGCATGATGCGCGGATTTTGCGGCACCAGATTTCTGTTGCAAATTGATCTCGACCACTCAACTTCGTCGGACAAATTGAGTGGCCCAGATCACACTTTCACGAGACAATGAGGTATGGGCGCCTACACCGTTATGTCGTCTACACACATGCACAATCGGCCCTGCCAAAATTGTATCCAAAGCATGGATTCGACCAAGCTGAAGAGTGACCAAGCTGAAGAGTGATGCTTGCGCACCTCTTCAAAAACCCTAATTCCACCAACGGTCGCAGATGAGTGTCTCAAAGATCATCTCGTCCGTCCAACTTCACCGGCTTGGTTATACAACCCTGGTCATGAGTTAATTGGTCAGTGAGGCGTCATGGTGATCACCACCTGTCACTCTACCACACCATGTGATCGGCTAAGGGAGGACTTGCTTGCGCAACCTCCAAACCATCACATGAAGTAGGCTGGACATGAGGCTATTTTGAGACGCTCAAACAGTGATGCTTCATACTTGCTTGAATATACTCGATGCGTGCACTGTATAGAATACACACGATACTTCACAAGTATCGACTTCCTAAATAACTTAGTTATTAATCTAGCATTGCATGCTACTTTCGTGGGTCCCACGATCCACACACTCGAGACATCAATCATGTCACAAACTGGGGGATACATACTGGGGTATTGGTCTGGCGGTTTACAACGTGCAGTGCACAACGCGCCATCACAAGAACGTGTCAGGAAGTCATTGACGGTTAGTGATGATGGGAGAAGTGGGCAAGACTGGTCGTGTGACACCAACACACAACTCCACTACTCCATCAATCCACTTTCTCCACTTCCCACGAGATACGAGGGTTAGGTTGAAAGACTTGTATAAATAGGTTCTCCTCCCTATTTTCCAAACAAGGCAAGTCAAGACAACAGAGGCAAGTGTTGATACCATCGTACTCAAACACCGGAACTGATAGCTTACATCCTGCAAGCCAGTTCAGCTTTCTGATACAAGTCATACATAACCAACACCTTCACAATCTCAACACCTTTTTCGCTTCCCTCCCTAAGATCAACCCAATCTCCTTCACTTTGTGACCGAAACAAGTCTGGAACGGCCATTTCTTGGTTTAGGCCGGATTTGCACAGATTGATTTCTCGAATCTACAAGCACTTCCGTGCAGTGCATTTGTTTAAGGTTTAGACTCATTTCTCATCCACACACCCCAAATTACCAAAACCGGCAGAAATAGTTTTTACCCATAAACAAGTGGGCTTGCTCATTTCTTCAATTCCCGGATATATCTTTGAAATCAACTCATGTAGATTGGCAGATTTTGAAATAGCAGATGGCAAGTTAACTTTTGGCTCTGGATTTTCCCCCACCTGCAAAATGACATAAGTATATCGAAGGAATTAACATCTAATGTGGCAGATGCGGTGGTTAAGTATGCAAGGAGAAAAAATTTAACTAAATGCCCGTAAACGGGCTCCCCAAAACACTTAATGAGCTGTGAGTCTTAGATTTCCATTATGTAGTGTAATTATGCAGTTCTATGAAGTTTTTTGTATCAATCTAGCAATCACCTAAGCAAGTATGTACCACTGGACTTAATGTTCAAAACAATAAACATTACAGTAAAAAAAAAATTGTAGTTCAAATGCAAGATACATTGCATAAATGTTACCCAATTTGATTGTAAGTGGCATAATGGGCCGACTTGTAGCTAACACAGTTCCCACTTCCTCTAAGCTACCTTGTAGCTGACACACAATTTCCACTTCCTTAAGGCTGTGTAGTTTGGTAGCTCTTTGTTTCAGGGGATAAGCTGGTGACTTGCAGTTCCTATATGATATCAGTTCCATTCTATTTGAACAACGAAATTGTACACAGTAAAGAGGAAGTTACTGCCTAAAGAGGAAACTATACGTTGTACCTAAAACCTCCTCTATTAATTCTAGGAGGAAGAAGCTATCTACAGAAATGTAAAACTGACTATAGTACTGCACTTCTTGATAAACATACATATACACAAAACGACTCCACAAACACAGAAACATTGCACTGCGTTTCATAAGCATAAAATTCAGAATAGTAATGGATAATGGCAAGAGAAGAATTTCATGTATAGAAAATGTACCTGAAGTAAATACGAAAAATGGGTCATTTGTCCAAAAAATTTTAAAACATGGTTCAAATGGACGAGTAAAAATTATTATGGGTGAAATGGACACAAAAAAATAGCAAGGATGAAACTGGATTCATCCTGGCTTAAACTTAAAAAATAGCGAGGATGAAACTGGATGCATCCTGATGTAAATTAAAAATAAGAAAAAAAAATTGAAAATGGGTAGGATGAAACTGGTTACATCCTAGCTATTTTTATATTTTTGTCCATTTAAACAGTATCAAAATCTAAATGTCGTTTTCACCCAGGAATTATTGATTTTGGTCTTTTAAACCAATTTTGTGAAGTAAATACTCAGCGAATGCAATGCTGTCAGGATCTTGACTCTCAAGCCTCATGTTTTGTGTTAGCTTAAGCACATTCACGTCTCTCCATAAAACAGAGCTTCTAATCGAGGAGTCTATGATTTGTTCTCTACGTCCCTTTTGTACAACTGGCAAAGTTTGCTTAAAGTCTCCTCCAAGCACAACGGTGATCCCTCCGAATGGTTCGTCACTTGATCTCACATCTCTTAGAGTACGATCTACTGCTTCAATACAAAATCGGTGTTGCATTGCCACCTCATCCCATATGATCAATTTGGTAGCTCGAAACAATTCCACCTCGATCGAATCAAAATCGACATTATACTTGGAATCAAATTGTGGCTCGAAAGGTATCTTAAAGGTAGAATGTGATGTCCTTCCACCAGTTAGAAGCAATGCAGAGACGTCGCAAGAAGAGACTGTTAAAACAACGTCACCCTTGCTTCTACGTGTTGCTGCCAATGTGTTGTACACAAAAGTCTTCACAGTCCCAGCACTACCATTTAAGAAGAACGTTCTACCAAGATTATTCACTACAGAATCTGTAATTGTCTCAAACGCATTTCTTTGTTCTGTATTGAATTTATCCACATTCGAATCCACTACTGATTCTTGAATCTCAAACTGCAATTCTCTTTGCTCCCATAGTAATCGATTTCCAATAATTCGGCTCCAGTCACCGGTGTGTTGGGGCATTCCAAGATCCTTCATTTTCTTTCCTTCCTCCTGAACTATTTTCTCCATGAGGTAAAGACTGTAATCAAGAACCTGCTCTTCCGTTGGATTTTCAATTCCGTATTGTCTTTTGATCCTAAATGTTAAATCATCACATATATCCTTTCCATACCTCTCCCATAGAACTTCTGGCCGTGTAGGACTGCACTTGGTTAGTATTATACCAAACAGTTGTCGTAGCTGATGTCCAGTTTTGATCACGACGGATTCTTTCAAGCATTTATCACATTCTCCATCATCTTCCAATAGATTTAGTGCAATACAGGCAGACTTGAAAGTCCGGTGGACCTCTTGAACACCATTCTTCATCGTAGTTCTCAGGTGCTTGAACGATCTTGCCCCCGCTACTACCGTAAGCAACAACCTCAGATAATATAGTTCGTCATTGTTTGGAGCGACAAAATACATTCTCCCAATAGCAAATCCTTTCTTTCGAGGAGACCACTTCTTATCTAACAAAATGACATGAACATAATTCAGATGTTTAATTTCAGTAACTTAATTCAATTACATATTCAGAACATGTAAATAAGCACACGTAACGACGGCCATTTCAGTAACTACTACCGGAATCAGACTATTACCACAATCGTCTCAGTAACTAATGTGTTTCAGTAACTAATAACTATGTAAACTAAAGAAGGAAATGGACATACCGAGGACTGTATCTCACCTGACCATACAAACTTCTGTGGAAAGTCATGGTAGGTATATGCATCATCTTCTGGATTTAACCTGTAGTATTCAGAAACTTTAGAATATGTCCCTTTTCTATAATAATAACAATGAAACATTCAACATGCAATTCAATCAGTCTATTAAATAGACTAAATTGTAGTTTTCTTCTCCATTTACCTTACTGTTACTGTCACGGTGCCACCAATGCAACAGTAAATGCACAAAAAATATGTTTTGATGGATTCAGCGGTGATTTGAAAGATGCGACCTTGATTACCATAATGTAGAAGATTTAAGCTCTAAAACCACCTACACATCGTCCTGTATTTGGAGACCTAAATTTCAGAATGACTACTAAAGATAGATAACAAAATATACTTCTGAGAATGCATTCTACTTTAGGAACTGAACGGGTTTCCTATGCAAGAATACTTAACTACAATGAGCAATTTGTGCAAGAACTGAAACACAACGGAGATAATATTATGCAAGATGTAAAGACAACAGAGAACAAAATGCAAAAATCAGGCAGAGATTGTAGTTGCAAGACAAAGTCGAAATAAGCACTAACCTGTTGTAGTCAAAATAACCCATCAAAGTGGTCACTACATTTTCAGCCTTGTCCTGAATTACTTCGACGGGATCATCTGGATCATAAATAACTCGCTGCTTTCCCGGAAGATGTACCGCTAGCCGCTGTACTTTGGGCTTCTCTTTGTGTAGAACGGTTTCCAAGTAATCTCCAGGCTGCCTCAGGTGCTCCGATATACCTTGCATTCAGATATTGAAGAATCTCGTTGGGGCCACCACCAGCAACCATAATCGTCAAGTCATATCCCTTGTAGATATACGTATGTATATACTTCACGGCTCGGACGCTGGAGCAGACCTCGACATTGATATGGCAGTCAAATAACCTGCTAAGATGTGGATTGTAAGGGACCACATCCATATTAGTGTATGACTGGTTGCGATAATGGAAAACCCGGCCATCATCGCGTCGGCGATACACTGGATACCCATCCTCACGAATTGAAGTTGACTCTGCATACTGTTTCGGATAGTCTTTGGTGCACCTGCCGCCATCCATGCAACTTGCACTTGGTTTCCTAGCACCACACGGTCCATGAACCATGCATCTATGTATAGTCTGAAAGAGATCCGGGTCTTTTTTTTCATCTGGGAATTTGGCACATACCATCTTATCTACTTGCTCCGGGGTGTGTATTTTGTCTGCCTTGTCCAGAAAAATCAACATGTGCATATGCGGCAAACCCCTCTTTTGAAACTCTATAGTGTAAACATATCCAACCACCCTGCCAAACACTTTCTTATCTTCTATTTCTTTTATCAGCGCCTTACGTTTGAGCTCAAACACCCTAGCCACCAAATCAGGCATATTGTGTGGTTGTTGGTTTTCTAACAGAGCACTTGTAATTTCTTCCCAGCGCGGGTTTGCTGTCATGGTGAGGAATATATCTGGATGATGGTTGTACCTTTTAGCAAGAAAAGGAAAAGTATATTAGCAATTTTTAACATTCAATTGATTATAGAATCCAACCAACTTCTGATATGTGAGGTCTGTCATGTAAAAGAGATATTCATATGCCTAGAGTAAAACATACCCAATTCATAAAAACATGAAATGCAACCAACACATCCATCTTATTACTGAGAACAATAGATTAAAGGTTAGCCTCGACAGAAAAGCCAGAATACATGACCTATAATACACACGGACAAAATCTGAGGTTATTACATGCAAGAATGGAATTGTCACACATAGTCTCATGTATATCCTGTCACAATTGTGAACATTATCATGTGCAAGTATCAGAATACAAAATATAACAACCTAATGAACAAAAGAATTAAAAACCATAATCCATCTTCTCTGCGAGGAACGTGAAAAGAAAGACCCATCTCAACAAAATTTGGATGCTAATTACTTTCTTAAACTTCAGTGGAATGATGATTAGTTTCTGACATACATTATTGGTGGGGTATGTCAGACTTGGTATGCATTTCTGAATTAGTTGCTAATTACTTAACTATGTTTCAGAGGAAGAAGAGGTTCATCACGCATTTCTGAATCAGGACTTTAGGCATTTAATCTATCAACAGATTTTTCTTCTAACAAAAGGTAAATTCATAGAATTACTGAACAACAAAAATAACTGAGATAATAGCACTATAATGGTGAGGAATACATATCAGGAAAAGTATGGTTGTACTTGGTGATCTCCATTGAGTCTTGATATATCTCGTACATGTGCCGAGGACCTCCTATAAATGTGGATGGGAGTATGACAGGTTGACCACGTTCCGCCGCTATGTTGCCTGAAACCCCAAGGTCATCAAGCCCTTTATAGTTCTGAACTCGCAACTTGGGTTGATTTTTCCTGATCCACCGAAGGCGATTCTCATTCGATTCTGCCCAAGCATCGACTATGAATTCCTGGAAGAGCATACCCGCTCTTAATATCGTCGAGTACTCACCTCGCCTCTGAAACAACCTATAGCTATAATATTCCATTTGTGTGAGACGTTTATCTGTAGCCTTATCTAGATCGACATCCCATTGCACCATCCCAGGTTCCCATCCCAATTCACCATATGGGAACAAAAGAACATAATGCAGAGGCAAATACGCTGGATGGCATTCATTAATTCTCTGCAAAGCACGACTTCCTTTCAGATGAAGTATTATGTCACGCGCTCCAGAATTGATGGTTTGTCCGTCTTCAGGCAATATAACAACTATCTCATCTGCTGTGGGTAGGTTATAACGTCTCGGATCTGACCCTTTTTCGTATTGGAGATAAACATGGACGTCATGGCCCCTCCACTCATTACTTTTTAATAATTCAAAAGCCTGCTTGTATTTCTTCACGAAGGCATTATTGGCATATAGAACCTGTTGTATGATCTCAAGCACCGTAATGTTTAACCTTGGGTTTAGCTCAATACGTTTTGATACTGCGGCTGAAGGATCGTAAATGTACAGCTGTGAGTATGTGCCGCTTTGCGGATTTTCAGGTAAGAGTGTTCCAGTTCTATGCCTTAGCTGACCATGAATAGTAAACAACGGTGGGCCTGTTTCAACACATCGAAGATCTAGTTGAGTCCAAACTCCAAAGCGATACATTTAACAATTGCAGTAGCTATACAATTAAGGGTTGTTAGATTTCTGGGACCTACTCAGATTTCTGGATTTTGCAGGATTAGAACGATCAAAAACCATTTGACAACATAGTCGCAGACATTAGTGTATCTTAGTTACAACATAATCTAAGGCCGCATAATGATAGAAACCATAAATAGTTCAAAAAATGAATATTTCCAAAAACATGTTTTTAGAATCCAAAACAATGACTTACGAAATAAGGTTTCCTAAAGTAAAGATTAAACTTAGAGTTATCCGAAATTAATACGTGTAGCAAATCAACAGCTTTTGCAATTCTGTGTACTTTTCAAGTAACTTTGGAAGTTAAGGGAGAGACTCAAATACAATACCTATCGCAGAAACTAACAACCAATGGCATTTCTAACTTTAAGTTCACATACGAATTCCTTCTGCTAGACAAATAAATCATCTATCTATACATATACCAAACTCAAACTTCCTACATTTACTTAGCTATTGATAAATCATCTATTGATACATGTAGTGAATCAAAAGTACCCGTTCCCTTGAGTTTTCGTGGTTTCAGTGTGCATACCAAACTCGTGAATGCGTTTGACGTGTTGTACCTGTGATGGTTTCATTACAAAAACTATTCAGTTAGTGGATGAGTCTGTTTTGTAAGGCCTAACATTTAGTCCAGGTTCTTACAGGATGCTATCGTGAAAGAATGGCAGTTGTGAGTGTCGCTTACCTACGAATATTTTCCCGGAAATTCTTTGCGACTTTATCAGTTCCTTCGAGTAACTCTATAAACTCTTCGGGTGGTACTCTCAAGTTCGGTAGTACGATCCTTCCCTCCAGGCAACATGTACCAAATGTTGGTTCCGTTAGTGTCGACTTGGTGAGCTTTTCATCCATGAAATGCATCGCTCCACAATGTATACATACCACGTCCATCTTCCCAAGAAAATGCCTCACACCTTTCTTCTTCCTATTTGATACTCTGGAATATCTTCGTCGTTGAGGTTGCTGGAGAAGTCTTGGGCTTCGGCGAAGAATGATTTGCTCAGTAACGCTGCGACTTGTACTGGCTCCGGCTTCATGGTCATGTGAACGGACAGGCCTACTGATTCGATTATCATCATCTGCCCCATCGTCATCATCAGTTGTATCTCTGCAATGCATAAAGAAGCAGGATTAGAAGAATGAATAGCTGTATTTGACATTAATTTATTTCTATAAATAGATTGGATACATACATCTCGTAATGTTCCTCGTAATGTCCCCCTTCATCATCAGTGTCATAATCCATTGGATCATTGTTGTTTTTCTCTCCATCCGTTGAACCAATAACTATGCCTTTCGGTGAGTTTCTGCCAGGAACGTAGCTGTTTTCTCGGCGTCGTTCCTGTTTACTAAAGAAAATGAGTTCTGAGTTTTATAGTCCAGAATCTTGGAAAGCGTGAAGAACAAAACCGAATGCATAATGAGAAGGCAATATTTAGGAGCAAATCATGCCTAATAAAAATTCCAAGTGTATTTGACAAAACAAAATCATATCGACTAATGAGGTTGTCATATTTTTCAAAATTTGTGTGAGAGTTATGGATTTCACTTCATTCTGTGCTTATTCAAATGAGGGGTGTTGAATTTAAAAATCAGAACTTTACCTGGTAGGGAGCAACTGCTTTTCCCTTTCTCTTTCGGGATTCCTCTGCCGTAAGCTCATCTCGGAGCTGAACTTGTTCAATGAGTCTGGGGCTTTGGCGGGTAATGACTTTCTTAGTAACGTTGCACCTTGTAACTATGCTTTCCAAAGTGTTTCTCTCTGGAATGTAACTATTTTGGCGGCTTTGTTTTTGTTTGCCAATAAGAAAAATGAGTTTCATTTTTCATTTTGTGCATTCTGATGCTTATGTAGGTATAATATATAGTTATTCGATTCATAATTTTGAGAAGCAAGCTACATACTTATTTAAAATTCATAGCGAGTAGCAAGATGGCATAACTTAATGTACCCCATTCGAATAAAATATACATACCTGGTTATCGTGTGCAAGTGATTTGCCTTTTCTTTTTCGGGATGCCTCTGCGGCGTGCTCCTCTTGACACTGAAGTTGCTCGACAATCCTAGGGCTACGGTGGGGAAGAGATATGTCTGCAATAGAGATTTCCTTTTACACAGTTAAACAAATGGCTCAAGCCTCAACTAATCCATTACTGCAGTTACTTTTATGTCAAGGATGCAAGGAAACCGTAAACTAATATGGAATTTC
Organism: Papaver armeniacum; assembly: GCA_023531295.1. Lineage (NCBI taxonomy): Eukaryota > Viridiplantae > Streptophyta > Magnoliopsida > Ranunculales > Papaveraceae > Papaver > Papaver armeniacum. The sequence continues at coordinate 15,432 of JAJJWW010007096.1, forward strand.
TATGTGAAAGGAAACAGTAAAAGTGAACTAAGATGGAATTTATATGTGTGATCGATATATATCAAAATCTATAAACAAATACCAAAACTTACCACTACTTGGTCCTGCTCTGTGCTCATTGGTTGTGCCATTTACTCTGATTCTTCGCATTTCATAAGCTTTACGCGTTTTTCAAGGATCTCCTGTTTTTGATTTTCACTTAATGAACTTCGACTATACCTTTTTTGCAATACGAAGCTTCTCCAATTGAAGCTCTTTTTGTTGCAGCTCAATTCTTGGGCTTCGGTGGGGAAACATAATAGAACTTGATTCTGTTTTATGCCCCCAGTTGAATTAGAAACTTGTACACTTGCTGCAAATGTAAAAAATCTATATTATAAGCTTGTGTTGTAAAACCATTACTTATGTGATGAGCATTGAACACCATCACCACAGCTTATGAATTGTAAAAAATTTGTATTACCGCTGACTACATCATTACCTTGGGCACTTGTTTCTGTTGTTTTGCCGCATCCAATAAATCTGGGGCTCCGGCGGGGAAAGAATCTTGATTTTGCTTCATGCTCCGCAGCTGAGATAAAAACTTGTTCATTTGTTGTGCATGTAAAAAATTATATCATAAGCTGATGTTGTTAAATCCTTACTTATGGAATGAGCATTTACTTAAAGATCTAACATTGAAAACACATTCAGGATATAAGTAGCTAAAATATTATCTTGCCGTTAACTACTGCATTATTACCATGAGAATTAATGCTTTCTTTGCCACTCTGATCTGGTAGAACTACTGCGGTTCCAACACGAAGTTGTTCGTTTGTTGCGTAAGAAATGTAGCACCATTTATATTAGTAAGAAAGATTGGTTCACTGCATTGAAGCAAAGAACAATTATACATCTCATGCCTCACTCACCAGAACTTGTTAATGCTTCATGCTCATCTTTGTTTGCATGTGCTCGTGCTGATGTCCGCATACGATAAGAGTTGCGTCTTTTTTCAAGAAGCTATTGCCTTGCAGTTTCTGTCATTGCCGCTCGTTGTGCCTTTTCTGAAATACGGCGATTGTTTAATCGAACATCTATGCAGCCAAGTTCGAGTCCAAAAACTGATACTTGAGTTCCAGCTGTCATAACACCAGTTCCAAGTCACCGGTGAGGCATAATTCTAATATGCCTAGTTCGATGACGAACCAGATGTATGTATGACTGCTTCATACCCCACTACAATGTTGGTGCATTCCCAAACTCCAATCTTAATGCGTGCATCTTGATGTCCCCTGCTTGGGTTGTAATGACGATCCTGATACTCGCTCCCTATTTGTTAACAACACGTCTTAACTTCATATGCCCATATCATTAAATGTTGAATAGACAAGCCAAGCATGCATCTTCTCTCTCTAACATGCTCCACATCTTGATCTACAACTGCTCTTTTGGTATATCTCGAGATGGGTTAAAGTAGTGTAGTCAATACTGTCGGGAGGAAATTTTACCAGAAATCTCGCATGACTCGGCCGAGATCAAGATGAGACGAGTTAGCCGAGATGAGGTGGTTTATAATTTTTTTGTAGATTTATCCCCAAATAGCACTAGAAAATTGATGGATTTTAATCATCTTCATTTCATCAAATTGAGCAAATCAGAACTCAATTTATACTCCAGTTTTTCTTAGGATACATTTACAAGTTCCAAATTAAAAAAGACTTGACTTATAGTTCTATCAATTACATCATTAGATATAGAAATTTAAACATTACAATAGCAAAAAATAAAATGTTCAAGTAACAGAAAACCTAAAGGAAGAATACGAATATCTTATTCAATCTTGGCCCATTAGTAGTAGCGAAAAACTTACGGTAGCAAATGGACATACATAGATTTTAAGAATAAGAAGAGGTGGGAAAGTTGAAGGGAGTATGCTAGCGGGATTGGGTATCAAGAAAAAATAAGTAAATATTGGAGATGGGTTTTGATCGTACCTTTGTTGTTTACTTGATGATATTCTCTTTTTATTTTTTGATCGGGAAGAACTAGAGAAGCATAAGGAGGGGAAGAATAGTAAAAAGTCGAGAGAGGACGGAAAATACGAAGGCGGGATAAGTAGAATTAGTAGCCGACACTTTATTTTTAAAAATGAAAGGAACATAGCCATCCCAAGTTGAAAATAAGAAATAAGGACCGTGTAAAATCTGGAAACGGGATTTATTCCGAGATTTCACCGAGAATCTCCCCAAGATGAAGTTGTTCCGTTTGCAACTTAAGCGCAGTGCCTTCAGCCCTTCAGATGATGCCATGTGGGTGGTAGATATTTTGTCCTCACAGTGCACTAGTGACCCCAAAAGTAGCACCGGTATCTAAAAATTGTGCATATCATTCCGCCTGGGTCCAAATGTCCCAGTAACATTATTCGCCGCTCTGAAGTTGAATCGAAGTTGCAAAAGCGATACATTAGAAGCTCACTGTTAGAACTTTCCGTACATCTGTCTACTCCACCACTCGCTATCTCAACGGGATCACATCTACTTTTTATCATGAAATCTCAGCAAGAACACAAGGTACTACTAAAAAACCCTAATTTCATTTTGATTTTTAAACATAGATCACTTTCCCCCCCCAAAATTGACGACCATTTGATATCATCATAGGGAGAGACTAAACAGGTTTTTCTTCTCAAATCTAATTAAGGGACGTTATGTGAAGAAATTCAGTAAATCCCATAATTCCTGACTTCATATTGGCATTTCAATTTCAAACCCTTGTTTTCATTTCCATCAAAAGAAGAAAAAAAAAGCACCTTTCTTTTACAAAATGAAGTTAAAAAAAATCCTGTTTTGAAAATCGAGACATCTTAGTTTTCACGAAAAAGTGATGTAATTTCTTAAGTCATCCACATTGCTTGTTATTTTTCATTTTAGATGCACTGTTAACTGTTTGGTTCAACTCTTCTCTTTTGTAGGTTATATATTTCCGCTCCTTGGAAAATTTCAAGGTAGATGTTTTCTGTCTAAAGCTGTAAGTACTTCCAAATCCTCTTTAGTATTTATCATTCATGCTTATATTTGACTATCATTTTTTATGTGGTAGCACTGGTTATGACAGTGTTGTTTTTTCATGTTAATTTCAAGGTCAACCTTGTCGAGATGCTGTCATATCGTCGAAAGAATCGCTAAGTATCTTGGTTTGAAGGAATGCCCCAAAATGAGACTTACATCTCATAACCCTTATGCCGACAAGCCTAATACTCGACCTGCTAGGCATTGTGATATGTTGTCTGATATGTGTAAGGTAGTTATTCTACTTGATTTACCTTTATCTCAGACTTCTTATGTTATTTGATTATTGCACCAGTAATGAGATGAGATTGGGTAAACTTCTCACTGGATTTCCTTATCATCACAGAAATCAGATATCCTATATTATGAACTCTTGGGCACCCATTCATTGCCATCACACCTTTCAAGAGCTCTAAACATCACTTTCAATCATGCGACAAAGAATGAAGTGAGTAAACTTTACCCACATTCTATAACTATTATTTAAAAGCTATGTGGTTCTTATGAAGCCTAAATTTGTTTGTTCTTAGGTGTTGATTCGTTGTATCTCAACTGTGCATCATAGAACAGTAAGTGACCTGCTTAATGAGATGAAGTCAGAGGTAACTTACTCGATACGAGATTCCTGTATACATGTATTCTTGCTTTCTTATATTATATCCTTGTATCTCTAGTGCCTATTGGTTTGTGTTACAATTCAATTTCTTCTTTAGCCAATTTTGCTTTGCTTTCATTCAGCAGCTGAGAGTGTTTTTTAACATTCAATCCAAGTATTTATGTTCAGAATTTGGTAATTACTTTTGCAAGACATTCTGGAACAGGTTCAGCAGTTTAATCCAAGTGCCGAACTTAGATTGCTTGAAATTGATCATAACAGGATTTCCAAGGTACTTATATTGTCGTCAAATTTTTGTGGTTACGAATAAGCTAAAGACCTGGCATTTCACCTATCTTCTTGAGCTGAAACAAACACCGGTGTGAAAACTTTTAGCCTTGTTAGGTCAGCTGGATACGGTTGCCCTCATTAGAACTCATATCAAGGGAGGCTTGGCTTGAAAATGTGGGATCTGCATTTCTCTTTTCTAGGAATCTGCAGTTCTCCTTTTTAGGAATCTGTGGTTCTCTTTTTTAGGGAAATTTGCAGTAATGTTTCTTATGGAAATCTGCAGTTATCTTCTGTAACTATCAATTTTAGTTTGTACATCTTATCTTATACTAATACTAATATAAAGAAAAGAGCTCTTTTTGGTAGGAGACCCCCTAAATTACTTAATTGTCCCCATTTTTTTACATATTTACATAAATACCATTGTTTTAAAAATAGATCAAAATTTTGAAAACCTTAATATTATTCAAAATATATACCGGATTTTTGTAAAATTTATATATTTGAAACGTAACGAGTACAAATAAGAATAGTAAATTTTTGTTTTAGGAAATTTTTTTCATGACTTTCAAATTTAGTATTGTTGGATAAGTAAAACTCAAGCATGTGCATCGCACATGTGTCCTTACTAGTACTAATATAAAGAAAAGAGCTCTTTTTGGTAGGAGACCCACCATTGTTTTAAAAATATATCAAAATTTTTAAAAACTTAATATCTTTCAAAATATACACCGGATTTTTATAAATTTATATATTTGAAAAGCTCTTTCAATTATCTACGTAATGAGTACAAATAAGAATAATAAATTTTTGTTCTAGGAAAAAAAATTCATGGCTTCCAATTTTATTATTGTTGGATGAGTAAAAATTCAAGCATGTGCATCGCACATGTGTCCTTACTAGTGTATAGAAAGAAAGGGAGGGATGGCTAATATTGTTTGTAAGGAAGATACAGGGTTTGGCTGGCTTTGATGTTTTATTGCACTTAATTGCAGATTTATCCACTTAATGAAAAAATAAAGAACCTGAAAAATCAAACTTGGCCATTACGCGTAGAGAAGGTAAGATTTCAGCTGTACTCTGACCACTTACGCAGTTTCAGATTTCTTTTCTGGATTTATTTTATTTTCCTTTCCTCTTGTTTGTTACTTAAATATGATGATGTATGCATTATGCACCTGGAAGTGCGACTTCTTTTGCTTTGCGTAGGTTTTAAACCTTTCTCATAAGTTCCTAATTACAGATTCCCGAGGAGGAGAAAAACTTGGGTCTGGATGACAAAATAATTCATGTTTGTCACTTCACCAGAGAACCATTTCCAGGAAAAAGAAACCAATTGGTAAACTATGTATAAATGAGCCAAATATCCTGTGTATTGCTCAAGTTTTTCTTGTTGAATGCCCACTCTGTTTATTTCAACAGGATGTTCGGTATTTTGGGGAACCCTTTTTCTTGATCATTCACAAAGGAGAGACTTTAGCCGAAATCAAGTTGCGCATTAAGAAGAAATTGCAAGTCCCAGACGATGAGTTCTCCAAGGTAACTTCTCAATTAAATCAAGTAATTTGAGCTGTATAGAACTATTCAACAATGTGTATTATATCCTAAATGCAACAATATTACTTTGTTTCACATACATTTTGACAAAATATCAGCCCACTGGTGTCAATGTATTCTAATCGTGTTCCTCACATAACGTGTTTCCAGTGGAACTTTGCACATAGTGGACATGCTTACTTTCAGGACTCTGACATATTATTTAAGCATTTCCGAACGACGGTGCGTCTAGCTTTATTTCATTATATGCATTCTCTTTGTTTTGGTTGTTTGCTGGGAGGGAGCGTGACTTTCTAATCCATGTTTTATTAGATAAAAGATTTTTATGCGCTGGATTCTTCCTCCTTTAAGGAGTATCTCGGCTTGGAGCACTTTCACAGTTGTTTAAACACAACTTTCGCAACCAATCAGGTAATATTCATCTACCACATTGATCTGTTTTAGGTTTATTTTTGGAGTTTCATGTACAACCAGTTTAAATTGAACCCACACTACCAACCTTTAAGGGTCAAAATGATTATGTCTCAATGATTTTCCGGTGACAGGTTAATCTACTTATAAACTTCTAGCTCCGTTGGTTAAGTGAATTTTATTTGAAGGGCTGAAAATTATAACAAACTCTTGAAGGGGTAAAAGTTTCAGAACCATGTGATTGTTTGTCACGATGACTTACATGTCCTCACACCACTTAGAGAAAACAATGCATGGTGTCATACCTAGTGAAGTACAATCTTCTGGGTGATTATTCAACTTTTAAGGGTTTTGACTTGATCAATGGAGTTTTCTTTAATTTGATCCAACTTTGATTTGTTGCTTGCAAACACAGCTGGAAGAGGATGAGATGTTGGTCCAGCATTCGGGACATGTTGCTGGTCCACAACTGATAGAAAGTAACTTTATTTAACTCCCATGTGACTATTATGTTCTGTCTTTCTGCTGTTTGAAGAGTTCAATTTGGTAAAATCTATTAAGTTTTATAAGTCTTACTTTTTTGGTGGTTACCGACGTAATGTAGTTTTTGGTTTGATGTAAGAACTAAGAAGAATGAGTGTAAGAGTTCTACTTGTTCCTGATTTTCTTTTCTTTTTTTGTTGGCAGCGGGACAAGCACAATTCCATACAGTGAACTATCAGACACTCAAGGATCCTACGTCTACCAGATTCACGTGGACAGTAGAAAACTTTTCTAGGTTGAACAATAAAGAACACTACTCTAATATTTTCCTGGTTGGTTGCTATAAATGGTATGTTTACCTTGTCCATACTGTGTACTTTATCTGGCCATATTTCTTCCTTTACTTGAATTTGTGTTCTTTATTAGGCGGATTATGATTTTTCCAAAGGGAAACAATGTGGATCACTTCTCGGTGTACCTGAATACTGCAGAGTCGTTCAGTCAGTTGTATGCAGAGTTCAGTTTGGTGGTGGTCAATCAAACCCATAAGAAGAACTCGTTGAGAAAAGGTATCTTAGTTGTTGCCAATCTGCCTTCATTCCTATGCTATTTTTGTCTCTTTCCTCTATGAAGAGCTTGACGAATATCTGTTGAAACAGAACAATATCACCTAAGGCTAAAAGCTTTTTAGGTCCTTGTAACAACTTAAACATACTTACATTACTGGAAAATGGTGTCATTTCTTTTTTTTTTCTTCTGGTTTTTATTGATTTTCTATCGGGTAATGTGGTATACATGTAATATTACCATTTCACTCGTTTTCTTTTCTAGAAACTTCAGAATATGTGGTACTTATTTAGGTCAGTCTAAACTTTTACTGATTAGGATTAAAATTCATTTAGTAATATTCATATTCTACACGAGTTGAAAAACAGTATTGTATATGACTTTTTCACTGTTTCTTACTGCACCCAGTCGCTTTTCTTGCATTTTAATTTTATGGAACATGTGAATGACTCCAAACCTGTAAACATGGTGTTCTACAGATGCACGACACCAATTCACTCCTGGACAAAGTAGCGGGGGATTTGCATCGTTCGTGCCTCTAAGTGAACTCAACAATCCTGATAAAGGATATATTATGAATGATACTTGTATAATTGAAGCTGAGGTGTCCCTCGTTATACCGATTAAAAAACAAAGGCTAGGTGTCCCTGTGATGGAAAGATCATGTGAAACTATTGGAGTTGTAGATGAAGCCTCTAAAGAAGCGCAAAAGGTAGAGCAAGTACCAGAGCCTGCTGCGTCAAATGCAGGTGTGACTGATGAACCATCTACACAGTGGGGAAAAGATTATGTGGTGTGTGAGTATCCGTTGGCTGGTCAATTATATCAAGATGGGAAATATAGTCAGTATATACTGGATGGGAATTTTGAAGACATTGGAGGATTCAGTATCATGAAGACGCATGCATCATTATATAGACAGATATGGCTAAAATATGGTCATATTGCTTCCAGCCATGCCCCGCCTTCCTCGTATTCTGTCCAAGTCACTTTGGTTACAGATATAATGACAAACATCATGGATATGTGTCATTGCCGTCTTTCTGAGATGTCCTCTTCGATGGTTGCCAAATGGGAGAATAACATAAAGATGGCCGAGACACTCCATTGCAATGTCAAATGGCTTCGTGAGCGTTTTGATGATGTCAAAAAGGTTTTCTATGAGTTTAAAAATAAGAGCACAGTTTTATTGGAGAAGACGGAGGCCTTGCAGGCAGCAGAGGCACGGTTAATGTATGCTGAGAATGAGTTGAAGAAGGCACGAGATAACATCTCTTTCTTGGAGACTGAGAGAAACGTACTTGGAAAAGGGTGGCCGTTTACCTTTTGATGGGTTGCTGAATTTAGCTAATGAAAAAATCCGGTGTATCATGTATGGTTGTGGATAGTTTGTACAAATTATAAATAGAGAAAAGTTGGTGAATGCTGTGTTATTTCTTTTTATAGAGCTATATAAGATTGAATTGCATGGAAATCTATGATACAAATCACGGCGTTCACCAACTTGCCAAAAAAGGTATGTCTTAAAGTTACACAGATCAGTGCATTTCCATTTGATATCTGAATATGCTGCTAGCTCTCACCAGAAAACAGGGTTCTCATTTCCCCACAAATTCAAGTCTTCTCATTTGCATAAGTCAAGGAATCACCGTAACCAAGCAAACCTGAATACAGACGCACATGTTTTTTGAGTGTAGCAGTTTGGGGATCATAGGAAATCAGAGTCTCCCCTTTATACCTAAACAAAACCTTACTAGTACTTGTTAGGGAAACTGGCCACCAAGTATCCAACAACTTTCCTTTCTGATATGGTAGGCTTAATTGTAACTTGTTTCATCTCCGGTATGATATGCTGAACATACTTTCCCATTCACTAGACCTAGTTGGAAAGATCGTCAGAAACGGGAAACCGATGGTATATGTTATGGTTTGCTCCTGGAAAACCCCCCTTGTCTCAACTGCGTTCAAATACGCTAAAACCATTTGTGATCTCCTTGAAAACTCTTCTGGAGTCCTAAAGTTGCAGTGTGACCTCGAACAACGATACAACTTTGAGGGAGCATTCTGGAAAATCGAATCCACCAGACCAGACCACAAATAAAGTCCTTGCATCCCTTGGCTTTGGCCTGTTCTCTACTTTCTTGCCTTCAAGGAGGCAGTAGAATGAAGAATCTTATGCTCATTAGACTTTAGAAGGAGACTCCCAAGACCCAAGTTGATCAATTTGTTTGGCCTTTAAACAAGATAAGGACCCTTATTGTAAAATCAGTCTACGAATATCCTGTGAACATATAGTAAACAACAGTGGAGCCAGTGTTGCTAGAGAGGTGAGTAGAATTTAATATATATGGATCTTGGCGTGATTCTAGGAATCCAAGTTTCATATGGAAATATTATGGGATTCTTCCTGTTAGTGCTGAGGTAAGTGTATGCCAGATATGTAATTTGCAGGAGGAGTCTATTCTATGTACATTGTCCTTTAAGTAAGGATGTATGGTTCCATCTAAACTGTGTAATGCATGAAATTCTGATATCTCGACATATGGATTGAGTTCAAGTTATCTAATGATGTGTTGCGATAATGTCAGACAATCATATGTCCAACAACTGAGAGAGGGAGAGAGAGAGACTAATACATTATCGACAGGTAGAAGAGATCACCTTATGATGTTGCTGCATGTAACAGATACCATTTCCATGACTCCCCAAACACACATTCTGGGTTCCAATATGTCACCTGTAATGTGTACAGCTAAGTTTCACTAAGAAAAGATGACTAGCAGTTCACAGACAAAATCAAACAACCTTCTGTGTACCCAAGTAACTAATATCATTGCCTTTTGTTTACATGAGATGAAGTGAGTTCAGAAACATCACAAAAGCACTTCATAAATATGACAGTACAAAATGTGTAAACCTACATATGTAAACATCTGTAAGCATGGGTGTAGATAGCTTCACAAAATGATTGCAGTGTCAGGACACAATTCTACAAAAATCCACAGATTATAAAACAAAACAAAAAAAAAAAAATCATAGTACCATCCGAATGTCACCGATGAAAGCTCAATAGTGTCTTTTAGTAGAGAAGATCAGTCTTTTTTGTAGTTACCAATTTCAGATGCAAAAAAGGTTGTGTTCTTTCAGGATGATTCTTCAGTCTATGTGTTCGACTGAATCCTGAATGAAACCTACACCAACCCGCACTTCAGTTGGAATATACATAAACAGGCATTGATTTAGGATCGAGCGCCCAGCATCCATATAGATTGCCATGTTTTGCTTCTGCCAACTTAAAAGACGGAACCTGATGAGAGAATCTGCACAATTCAGTCCAGGGTATCCTCATGAAAAAAAATCCTCCCACTTCTTTTTTAGCTTGAAATACGGTTTTAAGACCAGTAACATTTTGCAAAACCAACACTTGTATCCAACAAGCATCAATAACCTCTATGACTTCAACTATATAATACCCACAATACTTCAAATCAGAATATCTCCACTCAGAGCTGAAGTTCTTGTATAAAGCCCATACTTCCCTTTTCCTTGGATAAATATTGTACAAATTACGTCCAGCTGGTACACAACTTAACTGATGAGAAAAACAACCCAAATCATCATAGACTTCATTTTCACGTGTAACCTTAAATGTTCCACAGCATACGGGCATGCTTCTGTCAACCAATGGGATAACACCTTTTGGTGAACTGCAAGATTCAAGCCACTGAATATCCAACTTGAAAACAGGGAACAATTCAACATTCTTTATCTTACCATAGTACTTGGGCAAGTCATCCAAGTCGCAATACAGAGCCCATAGCTGACCAGTTTTGAACTTTTCATGGGAACGCTCGTTGTCAAAGTCATAAAATCCTTTGTTCGCCTCCAAATGAGAAGAGGGAACAGTACTCATACCATCTGGACCCATCTCCTTACTCTCAGCAGCAGCATGACATGCAAATACACTTTCTCGAACAAAAGTGGAGTCATCACAACTTTTCTGCTTGTCCGAGACAACAGTGGTCTTCTTATTCTTATCCAAAAGACAAGTATAGGTTTCCACAGTCTGAGTCTTCTTATTAACATTTGCTAACCTTCGAGACCTGTTACTACATTTTGCATTTCCTCCTCTGTCCATGGTGTTTCTCTCTTCAGGCTTGTTTCTCTTCTTTTGTTTATGGAGTGTCTCCTCTGCTGGAGCTTCAGAAGAAACAGTCACTTTAGCAACATTTGCCTCTACCCTGGCTTCTACATTTGCGGGAGCGGAAGTCCGCTCGATGTTACCAGAGAGGGAAGCAGGATCAAGTTCGAAAGAGACTTTAGGAATATCTTCTCCTTCTTTACCAATCATTTTATATGAAGGAACCCTATGTGAAAATCTGAGAAGTTCTTTGGGTGGTATGCGGAAGGAAGCCATTAGATCGTTATTGCTTGTCTTGAACAGACTTACATATCCTTCAATCTTAGACAAATATGCAACTTTAGCACCTGATTTCTTTTGATAATCTGAAAGAACTTCAACATATTCATAGTTGTACTTTCTATGGTTGACTGGATCAGAATCCCATTTAACATTCCAATCCTTGAAAAGAGCCCAAGTTTCACCTTTTCTAGGATATATACTGTAAGAGCCTTTCTTGGTACGTTTAGCCCACTCAATCCTGTGAGAGAATGTATCAATAGCCGCAGTGTCTACAGTCTCACCGTATACAAAATTTCCACAAGCAACTGGCAGTCCATTCCCATTCCACCGAATCCCATTTTGGTCATTAAAGGTTGAGTAATTTAACCAGGTGAATTGTACCTTGAAACCAGGTGAGTAAACCTTGTTGATCCAAGCATAGTATCTAGGCATGGAATCAGTTTCGTCGTATAGAGCCCACATCTGATCAGCTGCAAAACACTCTTCTCTCTTACTCCTGTCAAAGTTATAGAAATCTGTTTCAGCAACCTCAGTGATGTCCTGATCAAGCTTGCTATCAAGACAACATCTCGAATCAATCCCATTAGCACCTTCGAGTCCTTCATCATCAGCCGAAACAACTTGCTTTCCTTTCTTCTTACATTCTGTTGATTTTGTAAATTCTGTGGGTAAAATTTCTTCAACATCACTGGAGCTTCCTTCTTGTTCAAGTTCTCGAAAGCATTTTCTTTCTTTTATAGTACTTTTCATGTCTTGCTCAAGCTTGCTTTTAAGACAAAATCTCGAATCAGTCCCATTAGCACCTTCAAGTCCATCAGCAGCAGCAACAACTTGCTTCCCTTTCTTCTTACATTTCGTTGATTTTGTACATTCCGTGGGTAAAACTTCTTCAACATCACTGGAGCTTCCTTCTTGTTCAAGTTCTCGAAAGCATTTTCTTTCTTTTATAGTACTTTTCATGACTTGCTCAAGCTTTCTTTTAAGACAAAATCTCAAATCAGTCCCATTAGCACCTTCAAGTCCATCAGCAGCAGCAACAACTTGCTTTCCTTTTTTCTTACGTCCCATAGAATTTGCGAATTCTGTTGGTAGAATTTCTTCAACATCACTGGAGCTTCCTTCTGGTTCAAGTTCTCGGAACCTTTTTCTTCCTTTTATACTTTCCGTGCATTTACTCACACCTTCTCCCCCTTTGAAATTCCCACCAACCTCAACAGTCACTCCTGTCTCTACTTCTCCCTTACAAGAGGACAAGATCTTGGCATTACTTGTTAGAGCAACATTTTGACGACTGTGATTCTGGTCCTCTTTCTTTGGTGAAACCGCGTATTTTTCCGACTGTGTTTCCTGAGCAATGTCGCCATAAGCAAAAAAATCTGCCTTACAACTTTCTCTAGTACACTTAATTGGTATGCCCATGATGTGTAAAGGATACAGATGCCTTAGTTTACAAGAAGGACAAGCAGTCCAAAACTTAAGGACATCACAGGACCTTGGTGGTGTCTGTTCTTGTACCAGTGGTAGAGGCTTCATGATAGCTAAATTTACCCGAATTTAAACCGTGAATTAATTCGATAAGAAGCGCTACATCTACAAACCGAACGCTACCGATTGAGCTTATTTCTGCCAAACAATAAACATCAACTCCTTGCTGTTAGTGATGCGCACATAACTTTCAAATCCACAACAAGAGAACTCAAAAAATCCCAAATTCAGTCCAAACTCCAAAACAATAAGACCCAAATTCAATAATAAGTAAATAAATTGAGACAGATTTAAATAAATTACAAGTATAAACCCTAAACCCTAAACCCAAATTCCAATAGTTCAATGCATAAAAAAGCCTAAAACAGAAATGACAAAGAAGCTAAAAGATCAAATTTTGTACAGAGAAACAACAAAATCCAGGTATTACATAAGAAACCCAAAATGATCAGAAACATAATTTCAAGTGCTCATATATCAAATCCTAAAACAGAGCATTAATCAAATGCTCACAAAAGCCAATCAAACTGATAAACAAAGTAATTGAAGAAAACAATCACAAGACACAGGGAAAGAACTTACTCGGTGGTGGAACTCCTCCTCAGAAGATAACAAAGGGTTTCAACAAATTTCTCTAGAGAGATGGAGAGTGATCACATCAGTGAGAGAATGAGAAAAAGCAGAGAGAGAGAGAGAGGAGGAGGTCTGTGTAAAATCAAGGCTAGAGTCTAGACTTTACTTGACACACTAGACAGCTTAACTTAACGGTACTCATTACTTGTTTTGGGAACTGAGTCGTTTTTCTCCCGCTCGTTACTTAGCTTCAGTTTTTTCACGTGTGGGTTAATTTTACTCGGTGGTATAAGTGTGATCGATCAGATGATTTGGTAAAATGACGGCTATGATGGAGTGTTAACATCACCATCGGGTGAAAATAACTTCTGTATTTTACTTGGTACCTAGTCATGCCACAGTGTTAATTGATTTCATGTCGTGTCTAAGGAAAGATACGGCTCTTGTAATCGTTTGATTGGTTTTATTATTTCCCAAGATAAGAATTCATTTTAGGCCAGATAGTAGGTAAGCTTAAATTGATATATATGCTAATCTGCTGCTGAATTGGTGTGTAAAAACAGTCACAAGAAAAGTTGTAGATCACAAGAAAATTTTTTAGATCATGAGATATTTTTTCTGAATAAAATGTGAGGGATTGTTCATCGTCTACTTGTGTGTAACCATGTAATTGAAGCTTCAATATCTATTGATGTGAGCATCGAGGAAGCAGTCTAAATCATAGCTTTGTCAAAGATCGGATTCTTTCATTGTTTATTATAGGGTTAATACTTCTTCCGCTAAACATGACAAATGGATAATTACGCTCATGGTTGAATGCCGGGTAATTGGAAAAAAAGATGATTAAGAGTTTCAACATTGTTATTACAAAAAGCACACTGAGTATCAATGTTAGGATTATATCTAGCAAGAAAATGCCTAACAGGGATGATGTTTTTAATGCACTTCCAGATGAACAGCTGAACTCTATGAGGAACTCTTGTTTTCCATAAATGTTTCCATATCTCAGTGGGAACAGGGTCACAAGCAACCTGAGCATTAACATAATCACTGCATATTGTATTATAAGCATTCTTTACAGTAAATTTCCCTTTCATGTCTGGTTTCCATGTGAGGCAATCCTCACCACTAGTTGGTATATTCATGTTAAGAATCATAGCAACACAATCCTGGTTGAAAAGAATGTTGATAATATCAGCATTCCAAACTCTTGTTCCAGGTAAGAATAAGTCACGTAAAAGATTATAATTTTCAAAGCTAGATGCTCCAGTAACTAGAACAGGTGGGCTATCTAAACTAATAACCCAACAATCTAGCCAAATACTAATTTTTGTGCCACATCTAACAGCCCAAACAGAATATTTTTGAATCACTTCAAGACCAGCATAGAAACTTCTCCACAACCAAGAGCAGTCATCTTTTAGCTTATCAATATGCAGGAAGCTACCATTTTTAGCATACTTGGCTCTAAGGATTTGAATACAGAGAGAATCTTCACCACTACAAGCTTTCCAAGCTTGTTTAGCAAGTAAAGCAATATTAAAGTTTTCAAGATTTCGGAATCCTAGACCTCCTAGAGCTTTAGGAATGCTAAGTTTGTTCCATCCTATAGAATTATAGCCTCTATTGTTCTTATGCCCCCACCAAAAATGTCTTTGAATAGATTCAAGTTGAGCTAAAGTATTGTTGGGAAGTTTGAAGCTTCCCATCTGATGGGTAGGCAAAGCATTTAGAACATGTTTCACCATAGTAGATCTAGCAGACTGATTCATGGTTTTTCTTTTCCAGTTCTTTAATCTAGAGCCAAAGGAATGTATGATGGGTTTAAAACCTTTATTCTTATCTCTGCCTAATAACAATGTAACACCAAGATAGATGTCTGAATCCTGCATTTCAGACATATTTAAGGCTCTAGCAAGAAATTGTTTAGTATCTGGACTTAAATTTTTACTAAAATAAACACTAGATTTATTAAAGTTAAGCATTTGTCTGAGTACTTACCAAAGACACTAATAACTTTCAAAATACCTGAGATATTATGCATGTCTGCCTTTGCAAATAATAAAATATCATCTGCAAATAATAAGTGAGTGATTGCAGGAGCATTTATAGCAGCTTTCACATCTGAGATAAGATGATTATTAGTAGCAACTAATAAAAGTCTGGAAAGATATTCCATAGCTATAATGAAGATAAGGGGATAGAGGATCCCCTTGTCTTATTCCTCTAGTAGGACTATACTTATGAGTAGGAGTACCATTTAGCAGGATAGAGATTTTGGTAGTAGTTATGCACTGTTCAATATATCTGCAAAAAATTTCATTAAAATCTATTTTCTTAAGCATACCCAAAAGAAAAGGCCATTCAAGCCTGTCAAAGGCTTTAGAAAGATCAAGTTTTAGAGCGATAGTACCACTGTTTCCTTCCTTATGTTTCAATGTGTGTATCATCTCATGAGCTATAACTATGTTATCATGGATAGCTCTATCTGGCACAAAAGCAGATTGAAAAGGTGAGACAATATGCTTTAAAAAAGGCTTAATTCTATTAGCTAAGATCTTGGAGATGAGCTTATAGATAGTATTACAAAGGCCTATAGGTCTAAAATCAACAAGATGTTTTCCAACTTCAGTTTTGGGTATTAAGCTTAAGTAGGTTTTGTTAAATTCTCTAGACATGAAACCAGTTTCAAAATTTTTTTGCACAACACAAACCACATCATTACCCACAATATCCCAATTAGCTTGGTAAAAACCAGCTTGAAAGCCATTAGGCCTTGGAGAGCTCCAAGATGCCATATCCTTAATTGTTTTATGAATTTCCTCAGCTTTAGGAATATCTGTTAACCTGTTGTTATCCTCATCATTTAGAACAGTAGGTATAATGTTAAAAATATCATCAGGTAAGACAATATTAGAAGAGGTACTAACAGTACTGAAATGATTAACAAGCAAATCAACAATATCTTCTCTTTTATCAAACCAAACACCATCATTATTACACAGACTATCTATATTTTTCCTGAACATCCTTATATTGGCAAGTGTATGAAAATACTTAGTATTATTATCCATATCAGTAACAAACTTATCACCAGATTTTTGTTTGTAAAACTCACCTTGAATTGAAAACCAATTTTCAAGCTGACTAGTAATATTCATGAGTTTGTTATGCTGATTGGCAGAGGGATGTTCATTTTGGATTTTCAAAAGTTGATCTTGAAGATTATTAATATTCCTATCAATGTCTCCAAATTCCACTCTATTCCAATGAGAAAGTCTTTTTCTAGCTAGTTCTTTGGTGTTTCATGTATAAGTTAAAAGCAGGAGAACCAGCAGCATCATCTTTCCAAGCTATACCTAACTGAGTTTTAAAAGAAACATGCTTCATCCACATAACAAAAAATTTAAATGGTCTCCACATATTTTTAATAGAATTCTCAGTGTGAAGAAGAATATGACAGTGATCAGAACCAGCTTGAACAAGATGAACTAACTTAGCATGAGGAAAATTTATGTTCCAATCTTGGTTGCCTAGAGATAGATCAATCCTAGATTTTCTTACTCCAGTGCCCATGTTATTGCTAGACCAAGTATAATCTCTACCAGAGAAACCTAAGTCCATAAGACATGAAGTATTAATCTGAGTTTGCACATATTTATCTTCCAAAGTAACATTAGACAAATTTCTTTCATCATGAAGATGAACATTAAGATCACCTATTACTAACCAAGGTTAGCTAATATTTTCACCTATTCATTTCATATACTACCATTGCTCTTTCTTAACATCAAAGTATGTAGAGCCATACATGAAGGATATAAGGACAGCGGGCTTAGAAGGATGAAGAGTAGCAACTACATGTATAATGTTATTATTGGTTTCTTGAACATCACAGACAATACCATCTTTCCACATTAATATAAGCCCACCTGCAAGACTAATTCTATCAATGCAAATATGGTTACAGTAATTAAGAGATCTAGTTAGCATTAGCATTCTGTTTGAATCTATCTTAGTTTCAGAGAGAAATAAGAAATCAGGTGACTGAGTTTTGACAAGAACACACAACTGGTCCTTAGTGAATTTTTGGGCAATCCCTTGCATATTCCATGCAAGAATCTTCATAACCGGCACACTTTCTAAAAGAGTAGGAGAAAATTCAAAAGGAAATTCACAGTTAAAAAATGTATGTAAATAACCTTGAAAATAAAAATTAGTTTTGTTTGTTTTTGTGTATACCTGAGATAGTCCTGAATTGGGTGCAGATCCGTCATTGAAGATCTCATATTAGTAGCTTCCTCATTTTGCAATATATTTGGTGGTTGTACATGAATATTATGAGGATTCATTGCAGGTGCATTATCAAGAGAAGAGTTTCTCAGTCTTTTAACATTCCTAGGTCCATCATTATGTTTATCACCTGCTATCTCCGCTTCCATAGGATTCTCCATACCTTGTTCTATATTATCTTCATCAATAACAACTTCATCTTTCATAAGAGATTCAGATTCCTCAAAGGACAAGTTGTCTAGATAAAGGAGATAGGCTGTATGAGCACAAGTTTCCTTGACATGATCAATCACAAAGCATTTAGGACAAATATTCTTTGGTTGAAGATTCCAATGATAATGAACCCAGACAGCTCCACCATCAATTTTTTTCCACCATCCACCACGGTGAAGAGATTTTTTGAAATCAATCTCTATTATAGCTTTCACAGTGTTTCCATATTTTAGCCTGCAGTTTGCTGGCTTAGTTTCAATCTTTTTTCCCATGAAGCTTATAGCCTCATCAATGACGGCTATATTCATATGATCCAGCTTGAGGTATTTAAATTGCAACGGGAACTTCTGATGAGTGAAGACATAATCCTTCAATGGGATATTGGAATAATATTTCTGCACCACAAATAAGACACCATCAATCAGCCACGGACCCTCTGAAATGACTTCATCTCTTTTTTATTCATTATTCAGCTTGACTAACATGAGATTATGACCCATAATCCTTATTTCTTTGTTGTGATATTTCCTCCATAAAGAATTAATTTCTTCTCTTATAATTCTCATTTTCATCTTTTTCTTCTCAACAAGCTTTCCTAGGATACCAAAACTCCATTCTTATGCAGCTTGAGTGATTGTTTGGGTAGAACCAACTGTTCTTCGATTGGCTGGAATCTCAATATTAGCTCTTCTTAGTTGTCTTGAGAGAAGGTTGATGATGTTGCTTTGAGAACAAGACATATTGTACTTCTTTCGATTTTGAAGCCTACAGTTTTTAGATCTAGTTTTCAAAGTTGGGAATACAGTAAGATTGCAAAAGGTATTGGTAGTATTTATCCTGAATAGACTTTCCTTTTGACTCAAACTGAGATTCCTAGAATCATGGATAATATCTTTGAAAATTCTTTGAAGAGTAACAGAATATAACTTAGAATGCCACACTGATTTGAAAAAATATTTCTTTCTTTTTTGAGGCTTAAATTCCGAACTAATTGAGGATATACTAAGTAACTTGGTGAAGAAGGAAATAAAACAGAATTATGTATGTGACTGAATTCTCTGTATTGAATGCGGATACTGATTGACGGAGATTAGGAGCCAAAATTTTGAAAAAACAGAATTCTGCATGTGACTGAATTCTCTGCATTGAATGCGGATACTGATTGACTGGAGATTAGGAGCCAAAATTTTTTCAAAATTTTGTAGTTGACTTTTGTAGTTGACTTTCACTCGTATGAAGATCACGATCTTGAAAAACCATGAATGATTTTTGAATTTGGCAGGATTGCTGGTATAATTGGGTATCTATATGTGTTTCTGACTTGTTGTGATTTGACACATTTCGGAGAAATATTGATCCACTAATATGAACCATCATCAAAAAGAAGACGGTTTTCACTACTGCTAAAAACACCACTGCTATTCGTTCAGCTGCACCATGATACAAACTGAGTTCCACCACTGGTTTTCCCATTGAATGCTTATCTTGAGACCTAAAAGGATTCACACATCCATTCAGTTAACAAGAATTCAAAATTCTAAAAATGAAAATTTAAAATTGAAATAAAATCTAAAGATAATTCCAAAATATCTATAGATGGTGCAATTTGTAATTCAGTAAGAACATAGTAGAAAAGAGAATTAGTTTGTAATCATAAGACTAAAAGAAAGGATTATCAGATTGAAATCATAGAATCAAAGAAAAATTTCAAAAAAATTTCCTAAATTTTCAGTGCTTCTCTCTCCTCTTTCCGGCAAATTGGAATTGGATGGATTTGAGTCATTGCTTATACATTCTTCAGGTAGTTGCAGTCTCTCATGGATACAAAATTGCAGGATATTTCCTTTCACAGTTTCAAAGATGTAGTTACTTAGTTTTTTGTTACTTAGCACTTTCTTTTACTTATTTTGTAATTTTTCAAACTGTTATTGTGCCTCTATCAGTTTGAGGGGGTGTATTAGGCAGTGTGTGTGTCAAGTCAATATTAGTTTAGTTGACATGTGTGTTATGCATTGTAAATGTGTGAATGGCTTGTGTAATTATCTATGCCTGTTTAAGGCACATGATTGTGTCTGTAAGAACTAACGTTTCTATCAATAACATTACAAGTTTTCTCAATTACTTAACTAACAGTCTTGGTACTGGAATGGTATTATATGATTTCTTAGTACTGGAATGGTATTATATGTTTGTGTTGGTAAATGCAAGAGGATCAAAGGAACATATGCAGCTGGATTTTTATATCCTGAAGTCGGGGAGTGTTAGCCGTCAAGGGAGCATTATTATGGATAACTGCTCTGTATATTAGAAATATTCATGTTGAAGCATATGCAGAAATAGTGTGCTCTTTATTGATACTGATAACGCGATGCTTTTTTAGTCAGATGGGAGAATAAGAATTGCTTATTAAGGTATACAATATTTTTCACATGTCAGAAGAAACAGTAACAATGTAGCTGATACCATTTCAAAACAAAAACAAAAGGTCATATATGAAGATCTAATTGAGGAAGAGTTTTTTTTTTTTTTTTTTTTTTTTTTTTAAAGTTTTGACACGATCAGCGCGGGAATTGAACCCGAGATTCCAAGCATCATGTCTTCTGATGAAAAAGATGTTAATATGATTGTTAAGCCATCAATCATGAAGGAAAAAGATAAATCTCCTTCACCTTCAACTTTGAAAAGAAAAATGGGGAATGTGAGGAAACCAAAAGTTGTTCCTTCAAATTTTCAGAAGTTTTCTGGTGTTCTTTAAGAGTTGAAGGAAACAAGAAAGGAGATTCAGCAAATAAAGGCTATTGTTTTAAGAACTCTTAAAATTCAGGAGTCCCTGGTTCGACATCAGTCTAGAAGGTTTGTTGGTATTGACTCCTTTCTTCATGAACCTTATGTTCCAATGGATGTTGACGACAAGGAGTTCGAGGATGATAAAGAATTTTTCAGAGGTCTTAATGTCTAGGAAACTTCGTATGAGAATTTATTCTTGTATTTTAAGAAGGATAACTAGGGTTTATAATAGAAATTATTGTGATTACACATAGCTATTGCCAACGGTTTTCATCTTGCAATGTTTTTAGATTTATTTATTTAAATTCTAATTTATTTGGAAGATGATTTTTGCAGTATTAATCTTTATTGGTTTTATATATTGCAAAACTTGTTATGGGATATGTGTGTTTACATCCGTGAACTATGTTTGTCCCATATTTGTTTAAAAGTTAAGTTTATCGTATGTCTTTATGCAAATACTGATGAAAGATAGAATGAACTTTTGACAACAAAGATTAAGTATATTATATGTCATAATGCAAATATTGATGAAGCATAGAATGAATCTTTTTATATTCCGCAGTATTGGTCTTTCCCTGATCCACATATTTGTAAAAGTACTGTATTGATCCGTAAGTTTTCTTATGTTGAGCACTTCCGATTAAATTAATCATTTCCTTTGTGGTTAATTTAATTGAGAGTTTTGGATACAAATTCATATCTCATGTGATTTGTTAATGTCCAAAGAAATCCTTCTTTTCTTGTAAAAGTAAGGTCACTCTTGTTGTTCTTTCGGGATTGACATTTTATGGGAGAGAGTTCTTAATTGAACTTGTGCTTAATTGCCAAATCTTTGTGGGGAGTGCGGATGTGGAATATTGTAGGAGTTTTCTTGTATCTTTATAAACTCCTTGATGAATACACTAAGTTTCGACTATGTGAAATCATCAAAACAAAGTTGATATGTTCTCTTTTGGTCATGAAGTATCTCTATGGAAATTTCATTATGATCCCGCTAGTTTTCGTACCTTTGCCAATTTATTTTGACAAAAAGGGGGAGAATTATTTTGTAGTTCACACTACATATACATATGGTTTACGGATCATTATGTAAGGGGGAGTGGTTTTCATTGTGAGATGAAGTATTGAATAAGGGGGAGTGATACATATCACCATAGTATTGTTGTCAAAGTTGTGATACAATTGAACTTTGATGTTGTGTAATAAAACTATGACACTGTATAACAATGATTGAGAGCAACTGTTTTCTCATTGTTATGGCTACGAATCTTCAACAACTATGATGCTGAGTTGAACACGTTCAGAATCACCGGAGTACTTGGAAGTGACGAAGATTTCGAGTAATGTTGAAGAACCAAGGAGATCAAGCATTTGGATGAGAAGCTACAAAGTTTATTTATTTTGTAATCCATATGTATTGATAGTTTTGTCACTAAAATTGACAAAGGGGGAGATTGTTAGAGCACTGCTCGGTCAAACTTGCAAATGTTGCTATCTCAAGCTTGTTTGTCAAGTTTAGTGATCAAAACTATAAGTCTTTATTTATAGTCTACTTATAGCTATGTCTCGGACTAGGATAGAATGTGTAGTTGAGCTTTAGACTTCACAATGTTCATCAATTGAAGACGAAGAACTACTAAGGGGAGCTTGTGGAACTTCATAGACAAAAGGTATGTGGAGACTGAAACTCATCTATCACTCATAAGTCTATTTCTACTCTATCTCCTATTTGAGACAAAAGTCGTATATCTATATAGACTTAATTTTATACACATTTGATAATTCGAGCTGAGTTTAACTCGCTTACATATAAGCTTTCGCTTTAACCAAGTTCATCTTATATTCTTGACGAAAGTCAAAAGATGATCATGTGAAAATCGCCTGGTAACATCTTACATGATTTGTCTGAGACAGTCATTTGATGTAGATTCGGAATGTTTCGTATTGATCATCCGATCACTTGAAAAATGCTTTGAAGCTAATAGTTTGTGTGAGACGGCTATTGTCGTCTTCCAAGAATGTTTCAATAATTGAAAGGAGAGTTTAGAACACTTAATCATGATTGGATTATAAGCACAGTATGCGTACTTGCATATGTGTTGATCCAAGACCGAAACTTAGTATCTCTACTCGTATGCGTACTGGTTGGTCAGGTAAAGTCCAGGAGCTAGAGTATGCGTACATGTATGCGTACTATCGAAGTTAGTTGAGATCCGGGTAGTAGAGTTTGCGTACCTGTACGCGTACTGGCTTCAACTGAAGTTTGGATGTGTACGACAAATGCGTACACGTTTGCATACTGGCGAACACAGTCCAAGTCCGACTACTTAGGTATGCGTACGCGTTTGCATACTTGAGTGGGTTTTGTTCTAGAATCGGTTGTGTCATGAACTAATACATTTATATAATAAGGAATGCAATCTTTTGCGAACCGTGGCTATAATGTTCATGAATTTATTCGAGTGAATCAAACTGATTTTGCTTCAATTGTGTCTTGTATACTTCTATGAGAATATAAACAATTGAACAAATCTATAACTAGTTTCATTCGAGTCATTTGAACTAGTTGTGGTTCAGATGAATAAGGTTGATATGAAAGTGTTCATATGGATAACTTCGATTAACTATTGTTGAGCCAACTTGGTGTACACGTTTAGGTACGATTACTCATATCTAAATGAAGATACATTTCATTGGTGTGTAATAAGCTAAGTTCGATCTAACGGTTGAAAGATATTAGCTTGAGTCTAATCAGGTTTTCATATAACGATGAATACTGAATGCTTTGTTACCAAGGTAACATTGATTGCAAACCCTGATTTGAAGACTATATAAGGGAGAACTCTAGCAACTGGGAAACCTAATCCCCACACCTTCCGTGTGATACTAGTTGTGACTAGAGTCGATTCTCCTTTAACCTAGGTTTTTCCTAAAACCCTCATAGGTTAACGACTTGAAGAATTCATTGGGATTGTGAAGCCATACCCAACTATTTTCTATGTAGTTGCGTGTTCAGATCTTACTTTATACTATCGTGATTGAAGATAGAGGTTAACGACTTGAAGACTTCATTGGGATTGTGAAGCCAAACTCAACTATTTTCTATGTAGTTGCGTGTTCAGATCTTACTTTATACTATCGTGATTGAGTACTATCTTCTCTAAGATTTGCTCCAGATTTATCTCCGATAGGTAAGATAAAAAGAAGTCACAAACATCTTCGTCTCATCGTTTGTGATTCCACAATATCTTGTTTTGCTTCCATACAATTAAGATTATTGTGAGGTGATTGATATTACTAGGCTTTTATTCGGGAATATAAGTTCGGTATATCAATCGGTTCCTGTGCACCTTAATTTATCAAAATACGGACAAAACTCGTAGGTATTTCTGTGGGAGACGGATTTATCTATTTCAATAGACTTTTCTGTGTGAGACATATTTGTTTATCAAGTCTTCGACTTTGGGTCGTAACAACTCTTAGTTGTGGGTGAGATCAGCTAAGGGAATCAAGTGCGTAGAGTCCTGTTGGGATTCAGAGACCAGTCCGAAGTTAACTTGTAGTAGGCTAGTGTCTGTAGCGGCTTAATACATTGTGGTGTTCAAAGCTGGACTAGGACCCGAGTTTTTTCTGCATTTGCGGTTTCCTCGTTAATAAAAATATGTTGTTTGTGTTATTTCTTTTCCGCATTATATTTTCTCTATAATTGAAATATCACAGGTTGTGCGTAAGTTCAATTAGTTCTTGAATCCGGCCTTTGGGTGGTTGATTGAATTGATTGACACTTGGATATTGGTTTTTGATACTGTCCAAGTTATTTCTCTTATTCAATCGGGCTCGCAAATTCCTATTTGTTTGATTGCGGATTGAATTGAGAAATAGAGATATAACTCTTTGATATACTTTTCTAAAGATTGAGTCTGACTATCTAGTTGATTCTCTTGAAAGTACATTGGAGTTAGTCCATATAGATTGCTATACGAAATATTGGGTGTGGTTGTTAGACCCCTGCTTTTTCACTACGATTTTATAAATATTTGAAATTCTAGTTCTAATGATGTATCACCAATAAAAACCGATATTATCTTTTGTATAGGTGTATCGGACCCGGCCGATACAAGACCAATAAGCGATATTAACTACCTTGCTTGCACCTATTCATCATATTACACCATATATGGAAAGTACAAAGCATATTATGTGCTAATGAGAACACTACCTTTATTGCATTCATCAATGCGACTTTAGTATCGGTCGCTATAACCTCGGGAATATCATCACCTCGGAAGATTTTTGTAGCGCCCAAATGTAACTAGGTTCTTGCTCGTCACTTAAAAAATAAAACGCCATGGTAAATGGTGACTTCGTCTAAGTACGCATAATAATATTTAACAATGGCATCTCGTACTTGTTAATCTTATAAGTGCAATCCATTATTAGAACTTCAGGAAAGCATTGAGCCGATTGAACACTCGTCGAATGCGCAATGAACATTTATTTTATCTCTCCGTCCGGACCCACATCCTTTTGACCCGCGTAGTCTTTCTCTTTCGCCAGAAGAAACAATTGTTGCATCACTTCTCTATCTCTTCATTCTTTCTTTCTGATTGTCTCAATTGCATTGTAAAAGGTGGACAAAGATGAGTGATTATTCTTGTTATCCTCCTTTAGTATTTTTAGCATTTGAAGCGGTGCAATACCCATTTTCCTCATTTTAGCTATCTTGTACATATCTTTAGGAGTGAGCCTTGCGGCCATGAAATGTCCTTCAAGATGCTCCGGACGAGGGTGGTTATGACAACCTTCCGCAACCTTGTATAATACCCATCCTTCCAATTTTTCATTGCGGTTAAATACTAGCTTGAACGGGCAATTAATTTTCTTCGAAAAAGTTTTTTTTTCCTCTTGGTTTTTCCTTTATAAGCATAACATTTCTTCTCGTGACTTTTTCGGGATCACCGCTTCTCTCACAAACCATTTCAAAGCGAGTTTCACTTTTTTTTTTCCATTCAAAACTAATACACACATGTCTTTTTGTGCATGTTCTCTAGCCCAACTCTTTGCCTCTTTCGGATCTTTGAATACCAAGTCATTCATATGTAGTGATGGGATTAGGGATGGCAATTTGCCCCACCCAAACCCATCCCCATGGGGATCCTCCCCTATGGGTTAGGGTTTTACCCGTATAAACGGGGAACGGGGCAGGGTACGGGGAATCCCCGAAAGTAGTGATGCGGGGGTGGGGTGGGGATGGGATTCAAGATCCCCACCCCATACCCGCCCCATACCATAACCTATTATATCTGATCGAGGAATTTTTTTGGAAGATAACGAAGAAGATTATGATGAGATGATTAACATGGAAGAAGATGTTTAATAACGAGGAACTAAGAAGTAAAAGGAACCATAATACTTAATTGTGGATCAATTATTTCCTTTATTTTTCAGTTTTAGTTGGTTATTATAAACTTAAATTTTAAAATGAACCGCTTAGGTTAGTATCATTGTTTGAACCATTATAATTATTTTTAAATTATTATTATTTTCAAAATTTTAAATAGTTATTGTAATGTTATGGTAACACATGGAAAACCCATCCCCTACGAGGATTCCCCATACCCATCCCCGCCCCATTCTTATAGGGAACGGGTAGGGGATGGGTTTTGGTTTTTTGAACGGGGTAGGGGATGGGATTCGAGGTCCTCGTCTTATACCCGCCCTATTGCCATCCCTATGTGCATAAAACTGCCTGCATGCCACCTTGAATTAACTCTGCATGAAACTTCCTGCATGCCTATTGACTTGCCATGCATGCATCCTGGCATTAATCTGCCCTGCATGCCTCCTTGTATTGATTTGCGGGCCTCCCGTGTATTTTATACACGATACAAATATCGCCCCCTCTTAACTTCCAACTTGTTGGGGGTTAAGAATTTTATTTTTCCTTCGCGTCGATCGTCGATGACGTAACTCGCCAGTCGCCCTCAAGTGTGAGTAGAGACATTACAAAGACCCCCCTAACTGTGATAACCTGCAATAAAATTTGCTCACGTGCTTGGTGAGACTTTTTGCCACGTGGTGGACTTGTGATGCTCGATAGCTAGTCGAGTCTTGAGAAGAATGTAATGTTTGCTTGCGGCTGGGGCAAGGCTTTTTGATCGCAATGTAACAAGGCTAGCGCTTGCTGCTCGGGCAGGATGGCTGTTGCTTGTGTTGAGTACGAGTCTTTGGACCAATATCGGGCATTGGACTCGTGGTTCATACGAGACTTTATGCTTGCCAAGATGCAAGTCTTTCATACTCGCGTGCAAGACGAGATTTTATGCTTGCGATAAAAGCAAGACTTATGTGCTCACGTGCAAGGTGAGGACTTAGGTGCTTGCGAAGTGATGCAAGGCTAAATATTGAAGAGTCTATGCAATCCTCATATCGAACTCGATCATGTAGCTATCCACGAACCACGAACTCGATCATGCCGTTATCCACGAACCTCGAACTCGATCATATTGCTGCCCCAAGTGCATATAAAAGTTTCTCAAACACAGAAATTTTTGTTTCCATGCTGTAAGGAATTGAAAAACGGTTCTAAC
Source organism: Papaver armeniacum (assembly GCA_023531295.1). Classification (NCBI taxonomy): domain Eukaryota; kingdom Viridiplantae; phylum Streptophyta; class Magnoliopsida; order Ranunculales; family Papaveraceae; genus Papaver; species Papaver armeniacum. The sequence continues at coordinate 42,753 of JAJJWW010007096.1, forward strand.
GAGCAAAAAATCACTCAATTCGGACTTCAAACGAACAAGTTATTGACGAAACAAGATTTGGATGAAGCGGGTGCGTTTGCTGGCGTGGCGTGATGACAGTGCAAAAGCGCTGACGTGTTATTGCTGACTGGGACGACATGGCTGACGTGGCACCCGAATGGTGCTGATTTTTGCATGGAAATTCGTGGCATGATTTTTGAGCTTTTGACGCACCTATCTCAATGATAAAACACGATTGTTTTACAAGAATCCCCTTAGTCGGCGCCAATGTTTGTACCCAGAAATATTTCCATGCACTAAACACGATGATTTTGGTGATGATGAGGAAAACGGGGTTAAAAACATGAAACAAGCATAAAGACGAGAGACACGAATTTTACGTGGTTCGGCAAGTTTTGCCTACATCCACGGGCGAATCCCCTTGGGGAGTGATGTCTTATTTATATTAGAATTACAATGGATTTATTCTCTATTCACTAGCCTCTCCTCTCTTTCCTTCTACCAGGGTGTCCCTATTTATACAGTTGAATAATTAATTTCAAGATAAACTTAAATAACATTAATCTCCCTGCATGCCTCATGGAATTAACTGTGCATGAAACTGCCTGCATGCCTCCTTGAATTAACTCTGCATGAAACTGCTTGCATGCCTATTGACTTGCCCTGCATGCCTCCTGGCATTAATCTGCACTGCATGCCTCCTTGTATTGATTTGCGGGCCCCCCGTGTATTTTATACACGATACAAACAGTTGGTATGTCAAGTTTGGTTGTCATATTTTAGTATCAAAACTCATCTAGAGTCGCTTGATTAAATACTAGTGCCAACTTCGTTTAGGTTAGACTAGAAAGTCTAGAAATGTTGAGACATACAAGTATTACTACAAAAACCTGAAGTATGTGAAGAAGTAATGAACTACAACGACGACATCATCCTTCCACTTGAGGTTAGTGATATTGACTTGAACTGTTTCATTCCAAACGTATCTTTCAAGTCGTTCTATATTGAAAACATAATTGCGAGGCTGTATATACTGTACATATTGTATAATAACTCTAGTAATGTGACATGATCATAATAGTATGATCATAGTATTAGGTAATTAGACTACGAAGTATAACACTTATCTTTTGAACTTCGTAGATATGACATCGACATAATCTTGTATATATTGTTATGATTATGTGAATGGGTTATGGTAAAGATTTCATCCTAGGAAATAATATTTTACATTTGTTTAAAGGAAGTACATTCATGAACTTACTTCGTGAATCGAAAGGGAAATCATAAGGCTTATTGGTCCGACTATTCATTGCAAATCTTTGGATGACCAATATGTGTGAGATGGTAGAACCGATCTTAACTTAGGTTATGTATCTTGGTATAACTAATCACAATGCCTGACTTATGATTTGGTATGACTGGTTTTTGTTAATTGGTGTAACTAATCCTAAGTAATCACCATGTGATGGTATGATCGATCCTTGTAATTGGTGTGACCGATCCTTGTAATTGGTGTAACCGGTCCTGGTAAATGGTGTGACCGATCACAAGTAATACCATGTGTAGATGAAACCGATCCTAGTGAATGGTGTGACCGATCACAAGTGTTTCCATAAATAGGTATAACCAATCCTAGTGATTGGTAGAAACGATTGAACCCATGTATGTGATTTGGTATTTATTCAATCACATAGTAGTCTTGGAAAACAGGTGAACCAATTCTAAACTTGTTTGGAAAGTGTGGTATAACCGATTCCAAGAATGCAAATCCATGTAAATATGAAACAAGGATTTGCAGTGAAAAGATGTCAACATACTTTGAACACGAGCAGTAACTCTTATCATTTATTGTTCAAAGATATTCCTTACTACTCAAGGTGATCCTGTGCCGAAATAAATTAAGAATCTTTTAATTAAGTTTTTTGGTTTTATATGCTTTAATTACCAGCAATTAATGCATATCTCTAGAGAATAAAAATTAGTAATGTGCATTTACTAATTGGAGATTTTCTATTGAGAGATTTCGCAAATATTGGACAAGCATTTATTGGAATTATGAAAAACGAATTTTGTTATTCATTGCATATCTTGAGAATACTTTCGGTTTTTGAAATTCCTTGGTGTCTAAAAATCCTTGGTATATAAATACCTAAGTTTGCATTTCTAGCAAACTATCCTAAGAGCCAAGCAAACTTCATTTCTTGTTGTTTCTGGTGGAGCCGTCTACTTGGAGAGGAAAGTATCCTAATTAAGTGAAATCTCTTACGACCGCTCGTTTAAAGACTTCTGTGGGATCAAGAAGCTCTACGAGTACCATTGGTGGGAAACTAGATAATTACAGTGTTATTAATTTTCGATTGATTTGATTGACTAACAGTTGATAAAACTTGGATTGCACCTAGTTGTTTATGCTTGAGAATCTTCTCTTCTGATATAAGATTCACTCAAACTAGATCGAAGTATCGACGGGATCTTTAGAACTGTTGTTAGATCTAAAGACATCTTGTGATAATCCATTGTTAACAGATTCCGTTCTGTGCGTGATTGATTACAAGAGATTCAAGTGGTGGTGTGCAGGTTAATAAAGATTAAAGAATATTTAAAGACGAAAAAGATTTCGTATTGGTTTTCGTATCTTGTGAATTGTGTGCACAAACCTTGATCGGCTGGGATCCAACTGGAATCGGATTTATTCGATTGATTAGTTGTGTGAGATCGACATTCTCAATATATCTCTTTGAGATCTATTTTGATTGAGTGCGAATCTATACTTGACTATTTCGGTAGTTAAAGTTAGATTGATTTAACCATACAAAGGCGTTTATTAGATTAAACGGAAGAGCCTTTGTCAACGACTCATCTAAATCTTTAGCAAGATTGATTAGAGTGGTTCCAAATAGATTCTTCCTTTGCTGTTTGGAATACGATCCAAAGGACTTGCTATTCACGTGTGTGACTCTAGAAGTCGAAGGCGCAGGGATACTGAGGGAACTAAGTCGCTAAGGGTAGTCTGCTTGGTCTCAACTATACGAAGTTGGTATTAGATTTTGTATAGCGGCTTAATTCTGAGAGTATTCAAAACTGGACTAGGTCCGGGGATTTAGGTTCCTCGTTAACAAAATATTGTTCATCTTTTACTTTGCGGGTTCCTCGGATAACAAAATCTTGTTGTGTCTTTTACTTTGATTTCCGCATTATTATAATGCGATTTCCGCATTATAATATTGTTTATATTATAATAAAGTAAAATACACATATACGTTAACTCCGCATTACTTGATAGTGATCCTATAGAGTTTGGTTATTACCGAACCTATTATCAAGTAACACACTTTGTTGTGGTATTGTCTCGATCTTGTATCCATAGCCAATTACACAAGTTATCTTGTTGTCGTATTGTCTCGATCTCGTATCCATAGATAATCACACGAAGTGTGAACCGAATTGTCGTATTGTAACTACTCCTTCCATAGACGATCACATCTGACATAGGACTTATAGGTTGAAACAAAAAATATTATGGTGTATTTGGGTACCCCCGTCTTTTCATTACCTGTTGTAGTTACCTAAAATCAGTGAGAGGCTAAAGTGGGATTCTAGGGTTTCTGAAAGTGAGTTTCGGGAGGTTGAGCACGAACAGTCTTCGCCTAAACCACACACAGTGGCCGTTCAAAGGCTGCTTCAGTCACATGAGAGGTTATGGATGGTCTTAGGGAGGGAAGTAAATGAAGAGAGAGATCAGAGAATTCTAGGATTTGATGCTCTGATAATTTATGAGAAAGTCGTGTGTTAGCTTGGAGAAATAGATGACCTATTTGTAGCTGAATTCTCTGATCTCAGGTCGTTGGAGATAAGAATTGCTTGTCGTGCTGTGCGGAGCAATTCTCCCGTCTCACCAGGAATAGATAGAGATAAACTATGTTGAGTTTATCTTATTATTCCACATCCTTAACTCTCTTCTGCGCGGTGAGTCGTGCTTACAGGAGACATGCATGTCTCTGCTCTGGTTCATAAGTCTGCCGGTAACGTTTTTACGCATCTACATAGCTTATATGACCAACAGTATCTCGTCGAGGATGTATACTAGGAATCATGGCATCACAATCAGCTGCGTCTCGCGAAGACATGCTGGAATTGTGGATGTTCTGGTTCATAAGTCTGTCGGGGACGTTTTACGCTCTACATAACCTACGTGATCAACAGTATTTCGAGGGGATGCGCGCTAGGAATCACGGCATCATGACCAGCAGTGTCTCGCGAGGACGTATACTAGAAATCGTGGCTAGGGATGCCTTGAAGGCCAAGGGCTTAATCTCTCATGTGAGAGTTGAGTTTTTTCCTATGGTCTTGAAATGACATTCTTGCCTCTTATCCAAATTTCACCATCTACACATGCGTCTGCTGAACGAGAAACCGAACTGCACTTACAGAAGAGTTCGGCTACTTGTTTTTCTGGTTTGGTAACGGAACTACATTGACCTAGCCGAAATTTGTTTCTAAAATTTTCATTTTAGCCTATTTTTTGGACAATTCAAGCTACAATAACTAAATTTGAGCCATACCTGAGTACCCATAACAGAACTACAATACCTGAGTACCCATAACTTTATCCTCTGGTTGTTGTTGGTAAAATCCATCATTTGGGTCTTGAGATTGAGTTAGGGGAAGAAAGCATTCATCATCTACTCCCTCCATACCTATTATATAGGCGGAATTTTCATTTTGCCTTGTACCACTATATAGGCAGAGCCCAAATTTCAAAATGATTTTTTACTTATATTACCCATATTTATTTGCTTGGGAATCATCACAATTGAGTATATGTCTCTAACATTGGGAATATGACTAAGGGTAAAACAGGAAAAAATATATAAATTTATGAAATCCAAAACGTTTCTTAATCTAAGAGAAATTGTCCCTCCGCCTGTATATGTGGTACGGAGGGAGTAACAAATAACTCATATCATGGATGGTTATGAAGATTAACAAATACTCCATTAAGTTAAGTTGGTTTTGATTCAGAGGAGGACATACCATCACTAGAATCACTCCTTTCATGTGTACCTATCTCCAAATAAGATTTTTCGGGTTCAACCATCTTCTTCTTCTTTCTCTCAACAATTTTTTTTCTAACAAAACTATCTTATTAATAAATCACCAATCACTAACTAATTACTACACTAACTAATTTAATTAACAAGGAAAATTTTGGTATTAACAAAAATAATTAGATATGGGTGACTTAGGATTACTTCTAATAGCCACCCAAAATAAAACCATGGTCCCCTTCCAAGAAGGAATGGTGCCAAAAAAAAACGGTTCTTTTGCAGTGCAAAATGGACTCCAACCCCATTTTGCACCCCCATCTTACAAACCTGGCTCCACACTCGCTTCCCATCATTTATTGCATTTTCCTATGGGGGAACCACTTTGGTTGAGTTCTTGATGGCCAGGAACTAAGAAGGTGATGTAACGAAGAGCAGCCGAAGATGTATGAAACAATCCCAAAAAACTGTCATATTTTTTGTTTAACGTACAAAGTCACGGTAACACACATGACCATGAAAGGTACATTGACCAACCATAATTCTCAAAGCTTCTTTCATCATCCGAGAAATTCAGTCCAAGGGATAAGAATGAATGAATCGTGTAAAGGTAATTCAATAATTCACTTTCTAAAATTACATACTGGAAAAGAAACAGAACTTTTTTATTGTTGTAACTAATTTTAGAACAATGGCATTAATTTTAGATGACAACAATGAGATGGCAACAAAATAGTTCCGCTCTAGGAATCTGAATGGTTATTGATAAAGTGGTAATATGAGCTTGAAACAGAAATAATACATTAACTGCACTGCACCCACTAAGTATTAGTGTATCAATGGAGAAAATCAAATTCAAGAACTCTACCATCTTTTACTTTCCCAAGTTTTTTACTAGACTTTTTAGAAACCAAGTGCACTGCAGCAGCTCTTGCATGAAGTTCTTGAGAAACGAACCTTAGACAGGTACGATGATCTGATTGATTTGATCGTATAGTTATTTTATTCATTTCTTACTCAAGGTCTAATCTAGTTGCATAGTAATCCCCATTTTAGACTCTTCTTTTATCTCTCCTCCATTAATTTACAGGTTTTGTTTATTTTTCTTCTCGCAAAATGAAAATGAAGAAGGCCTCTTTAACCTGAAAATGAAAATCGAAAACCTAGAAAATGCTCGTATTTCCTAGACTAGACATCTCTAAAGTACTGTTTAGAAAATCAACAAAACCCAAATGAAATACGGAGTACAAAGTTCTGCATAGTATTTTTTTTTCCTAAAATGGAAAAATATATGTAGGCGCCCTAAAATTTACAGACTTCAGAGTTTAGTATGGTGTTCATAATAGATAACTGGTTTTTTTCCTTTGAAACCGAATTCAGTCCGTTCCCTTTGTTCCTCTCGGGTTGCTTCTTAGTCTGCCATGAGCTCGAAGTAGTACCATGTAAGAAAAATTGGAAACACTAAAAGAACTGAAGACTGGGATTATAAATATCAAAATTTGTTTTCACGAAATGATTACAATTTTATTTATAAAATTGAGAAAAGAAAAAATACAATACTTCTCATCATGATGAGTAGGGTACTGTTTAGACTTCAAGTTCGCTTATGTTTCCCCTGGAAACAAAACCATATGATGATCACATTCTATGAGAAGTGTAATTTTCTTTCTTGAGGTTTCTAAGTGTAAGAAATTATTGCAGGATAAAGAAGAGATGGTTCGATTTGCTACGCGTTTGGGTGCACCATATCCAAATGTGAAGACACTAGTTTGGTCATTGTTGATATTTGTATCGGGCATGCTATTTGGATTAATAGCAACGACTTCATTACACAAACTTGAGCTGTTTGATCTATTTGGTTTTGGTGCAAATGTGGAGGGACGTATTGCTGATGAAAATCTTTTTCGGAGTGCTTCAATGGTGCTGAAGAAACATGAATATCCATATACCGTTGTTCCCAAAGTTGCTTTTCTCTTTTTGTCGCGTGGTTCGTTACCACTGATACCACTGTGGGAAAGATTTTTTCATGGTCATGAAGATTTTTTCTCAGTGTATATTCACACTCTACCAGGTTACAAGCTTAATGTTTCAAAGTCGTCTCCATTTTATGACAGAGAAATTCCTAGTCAGGTACATGGCTTATACACACTGTGGTGCTAAATTTATATATCCCTATATGGTTTTGTCAACCAAAATGCAATACAAAGGCTTTGCCTAATATGCACCGACCTGCAAGCTTTTGCAGTTGATTTAGAGATATGATGCAATTTAGTTATAGGGTTATCTTGATCCGTCTATATTTTTCATGGTTGAATCAGTTGATGCACCATGCATGTTATTCCTGAAATTTCCTGTGTGTAACTTGTAGCATTTTACTCGACCTTCTCTAGTTTCCCGCATTCCATGCATCGGCCTTTTCATTTATTTGTTCTTTTTTTTTTCTAGGATACTCAATGGGGAAGCATTACCTTAACAGATGCAGAAAAGCGGCTTTTAGCCAACGCCCTCCTCGACTTTTCAAATGAGCGATTCGTCCTTCTCTCAGAATCTTGCATTCCCTTGCATGATTTCTCCACTATATACAAGTACCTCACAGAATCTGCGCACAGCTTCGTCGACTCATATGATAATCCTGGTATTACAGCGCGTGGTCGTTACAATCATAGATTGATACCGTACATCATGCTTTCTGATTGGCGGAAGGGATCACAATGGTTCGAAATGAACCGATTTCTAGCATTGAAGATTATCTCTGAGACCAAATACTACCCACAATTTAAGAAATACTGCAGGCGACATTGCTACCCGGACGAACATTACATGCCGACTTACGTTGCTATGTTCTTTCCCACCTTAAATGCAAACCGCACTTTAACATGGGTTGACTGGTCAAGGGGTGGAGGACATCCGTCAACTTATGGTGGTGCTGATATTACAGAAAGATTTCTTCAATCTATAAGGAACGGGTGGAAGTGTCAATATAATTACGGGGAAACATCTACTTGTTACTTGTTCGCGAGAAAGTTCTCTCATTCTGCCTTGGAGCCCCTATTATCACTAGCATCAACAGTGATGAAATATTGACACAAATCATGTGCTATTGGTGTCTTAAAAGTTGAAAGAATTCTGTAGACAGTAGTCAAATACTCTATGAAATACTTCTTCGGCTTGAATTTATTGATCGTAAATTTCTACCATTTAACTGCTTGATAGGAGATGTTGAAATGATCATTGCGTTCATTACGGTCACTATATTTTTCGTTTCTTTGTTTCAAGTGCGCAGTGGTAGATGGTAACCAGGGGGAGCTAGGAATCTAGCTATGGGAAGTAAACATGATGGCAAAAATGGATTTTGGAGCCCATAAAAAATAAATAAAAAATGAAGGCTGTTTGAATATTACGGTATATCACACACAAGTAGCCGAGGTTATTAGAGTGCAGTAAAGGACGGAGGCAACTGGTGCAACCAAAAGAGGATAAGTCGGTTCCAAGATATATGTAATCCACGGTGGACTCCAAGTGAAGTGGTCAAAGCTTCCAAGATAATCTCATGTAACTAGTTTACTAGATTCAAAATGTAAACCTAGTTAGTTGTATTCGATAACTATGAGATCAAAAATATTGGTCTACTAGTTTATCTCTTATCACTCTATAAATATGAGTGTTTAATGTTGATGTAACTATCCCAGAACATTAAGTCTGGAGATCAATCCAATTCACCCTACGGGTTCTGTCAGTGGATGTAGGCGTTAGTGCCGAACCACTTTAATCATTGTCTTATTTGATTTTGTTTTCTCTAATC
>JAJJWW010007097.1:0-15727 GCA_023531295.1 Papaver armeniacum
GGGTAAATTTATTAAATGCCCTATTATAGAGCCCAACACAAATACTCCCCTATACAACAATAATATAAATACCCCTATCATTTAAATATCTTATCCATTAAAATATAGATTACCTTAATACCCTCACTTAAAATATTATTTTCCATTTAAAAATCTTATCCATTAAAAAATACTAGATTTTTCTATTATTTCATTTCACCACCACCAATAGCACCGCCGCCACCACCACTCCGCCGCCACCACCACCACTGTTGTTGCCGCCGCCACTCCGCCACCACCACCACCACCACTGTTGTTGCCGCCGCCGCCACTCCGCTACCACCACCACCACCACCACTGTTGTTGCCGCCGCCGCCGCCGCCACCGCCGCCGCCACCACCTCCGCCGCCATTAATATTAGGCGTCAACAACTGAAAATATTTGTTGACCCAAAAAATCAAAAGTTCAAAAATATTTGTCAAATTTGGTTGTTGATACCATTTTTCTATTGTTGATACACAAACCTTGGTTGTTGATACCATTATTCTATTGTTGATACACAAACCTTGGTTGTTGACTCCCTAAACTAAGGTAGATTTCTATTGTTGATACACAAACATTTGTTGTTGACTCCTAACACTAAGATCAATTTCTATTTTTGATACAAAAATATTGGTTGTTGATTACATTTTTCTATTGTTGATACACAAATATTGGTTGTTGATACCATTTTTCTATTGTTGATACAGATACACTGGTTGTTGACTCCTAAACTAAGGTCAATTTCTATTGTTGATACAAAAATATTGGTTGTTGATACCATTTTTCTATTGTTGATACACAAACCTTGGGTTGTTGATACCATTATTCTATTGTTGATACACAAACCTTGGTTGTTGACTCCCTAAACTAAGGTCGATTTCTATTGTTGATACACAAACATTTGTTGTTGACTCCTAACACTAAGATCAAATTCTATTGTTGATACACAAATATTGGTTGTTACTACCATTTTTATTGTTAATACATAAAAATCGGTTGTTGACTCCCTAAACTAAGGTCAATTTCTATTGTTGATACACAAATATTTGGTGTTGATTCCCTAAACTGTGGAACATTAGAACCAACACAAGTACTCCTGAAAAAAAAAAAGTAATTGTGCTTGAAAAATATACAAACCTTGGGAAACTAAGATCACTTGCGAGAGGCGGGGAAGCCGACAACCAGATATGATGTAATGAGCCTCATATATAGACCTGAAAAAGAATATTGATTAAAAAGAAAACAGATGGATGTCCAAGTTTAATTTTCTAACACATAAGGTTCTTGTAAGAGTGAAGGTAAAAAAATGAAAAGGGTACTCTCCACTTTCTCACATATACCAACAACAAACCACCTTCTCACTCCACCACCAAGACCACCAACAAACCGCCAAACAACAAAAAGCACCACCCACAACCATCCTTCCAACATCAATGCATACACACAGACAAAATAGAAGAACATACAAAGCACAATATAAAAACAAACCACGAATCTCTAAAACTAAGAACTCCGTGTGAACAACTGAACATGGCTTGAATTCATTAAAGACCCACCAGACGAAAGTATAACTCAATGAAGTTATGGTTCGTAGTTGTAAACTTTAATTGTTCCAAACTTATCCTTGGTATGCCACACTTCTGTTATCACCAAATGGGAACATATGGTTAGAGTAAAAATCATCTCACTATCAAGTGCCAATGACTTAAGAGCTACCAAGCTAAATGAAAAGTTGATAATGATTGTCTGCATTGCAATACTGAAAACTATACATCTCTAACATCTAGGAAATTCTTTTGGTCCGTTATCATTACAAAAGAATGAAAAGTACATGGCATGCTTGATTGGTTCATCTATTTATATATATATATTAATTAAAGTAAAGAGAAATTTAATTAGACGACCGATCAGCTGTCTTAGATTCTACACTTAACCCGCATCAAAAGTTCTAACCAACATTCACGATTCATGTCTAAATTTTCATCAAAATGGCACATAATAACTACGCAAAATTACTAAACTACTAATATTCTGATACCGAATTTCGAGATGTGTACTGAAGTGATTCAATGAGAACCAGGTACATCAATAGCAAAACAATGGACTAATCATTAGTTACCCAAACCACAAATTACTCACTGTTAAGCAGAGAAGAGACTATACATACCTCCTCATTCACAGACGACAACGACGCCGCCACTGCCACCATCTTCATCCAAAGAAGAGAACAACAACCATGGACATCATCTCCATTAGAATCAACCCCAACGATATTCTATATTGGTACATCTTTACCACCATCACAACTTATAAAACAAATATTTCTTACCCTCCTCCACCATAGCCACCGGCCCTGTTATCATCATCAATTAATGGAACAGAAAATTGTAAATCCAGCACAAAAAATCATTTAGATGAATTGACTAAATAAAGATCTCTTATCCTCCTCCACCATCGCCGCCACCACCACCACCATAATCAATTAATGGAACAAGATTGAAAATCCAAAGAAAAAAATCATCTAGTCAATTTATTAAAAATATTTTATATCCTCCAACACCACCATTATCATCATCGAGACATTAAAATAGTGGAGAAATGACAAGAATTGATGATGGTGATGTGGGAGAACAGGAGAGAAAGTAGATCTCGGGAAGGAAAAGAAATTCATCTGTTTCTTACCGGGTAATTATCTTGAAGAATAATTGTTGAAATCGGTGTAAATCAAACACAAAAATAGTGATAAAACTATGAAATCGAATATCAAATATCAAATATGTCGATCTCTCGAACTGAAAATCAATCATTAACCTAGAAAGATGAATAACAATAAATAAAATGTTGAAATCAGATGAAATCAAACACTAACACATTGATTGATATGCTGCTAATCGTGGAGGAAATGGTGGTGGCGGCGGCGACGGAGCCGGTGGTGGTAGTTGCAGAAGTGTTGGAGGTGGTTGTAAGAGAAGGATAGAGAAATAAAAAGTTTAGACGTGTGTTGATGGTGGATTTTCGTTTAAGGTTAAATTCGTAAGTAACCAGAAAATCATGCGCTGACATCTTGTAAAAGATAAAGCCGTTTATAAGTGACGGATACTCCTCACTTAATTCACCAAGAATGGAGCATGCAAAGAACAATCCCATTCTATGAATACATGAAATTCCTGGGGTTGGAGCATGCAAAGAACAATCCCTTCCTCGTGAATTTCATATCACCTTTGTATTTCCGTACCCATTATCAATGTGGCATGACGATCGAAAGTGTTACTCTTACAGAGTAACACGAACCTCCAAGCACTATAATGAATCCATGTACGAAATACCCGTACAAGCTGATTCTCGGTGTGTTATACTAGCCCGAGCCCTCTCGGTGTGTTATACTAGCCCGATTGAGCCCTCTCTCGGTGTGTTATACTAGCCCGAAAGCATCCGGACTTGATCAGATCGGTCTCCGGATATGATTCGATCGCAGTCATCCAACTCCACAAGCATGATTGATGACTACGCATCAATTCCATCACCCCCAAGCAGTATGGAATACACACACCTTAGCTCGCGTGATATGATTCGATCGCAGTCATCCAACTCCGCAAGCATGATTGGATGACCACGCATCAATTCCATCACCCCAAGGTATGGAATACACACACCGACCCGCATGGTCGACCATTGGCCTTTGCTTGCCAAAAGAAACCGTTCATACCAAGCATTATGACGGAAAATCCTAAATTAGGATTGCAGATATTACATGTGCCGCAAAAACCAGTCCCAACCATCCATCTTCGCAGCATAGATGGAGGGTGTAGATGTAGACTCAAAGGCCCGAGCATGTCGACACAACCACCATGTGACCGCCTACACAATTGACCAATCGGTCAAAACCAACAATGTTTGGCCGTGACAAAATCGTCACCCAAACAGAGAGGAGGCGCACGGCTTTGAAAACCAAAGCTGGGTTTTGAGCATCACGAGCGTCCATCTTCTCCGGCACTAACGGGAGGGTCCTGTGATTAGATTACAGTCCGGTCATACCAAAGATGACCACCGCGCGGCCCATCTATCTCCTCATACGGTCGGCCAAGGCACATCATTCCCGGCCAACCCAAAACGTCCACTCAAACTCTCGGTTACACCTCCCAAATCCTAAATTGATCTCGACCGCTCAACTTCACCGGACGAATTGGGTGGCTTAGATCGCGTTTCATGAGACGGTGAGACATGGGCGTGAACATCAGCCCGCCACTTTCACGCCAAGCCAACCGGCCAAGACCGACCAAGCTAGGTCGTCTTGGAAAACGCGCCGGAAGAGAGCATGGCGCGCGGCTTCCTTGCGGCATCAAACTCCTATCGCAAATCGATCTCAACCACTCAACTTTACCGGTCGAATTGAGTGGCTTAGATCGCGCCTTCTTGGGAAAGTGAAGTATGGACGTGCTCACCGGCGTGTTGTCTACACACATGCCTGGTCGGTCCTCTTCAAAACCTTCCCATGCTTGGTTTCTACCAAGCTAAAGAGTGATGCTTGCGCACCTCTTTAAAAAAACCTAATTTCATCAACGGTCGCAGATGAGTGTCTCAAACATCATCTCATCCGTCCGACTTCACCAGCTTGGTTATACAACCCTGGTCAGGAGTTATTTGGTTAGTGAGGAGTCATTACCCATCACTTTACCACACCGTAATGCAGTACCTGCATAAAATACACACGATACTCCACAAGTATCGACTTTCTGAATAACGCAGTTATTCAATTCAAACATTACATGCTATCTTCCGTGGATCCACGATCCACATTCCGTACATCAATCATGTCACAAATCGGGGGATACTTATCGGGTATTGGTCCGCGGTTTACAACGGCGCGTGCAACGCGCCATTACAAGAACGTGTTAGGAAGTCATGGACGGTTAGAGATGAACCGGGAGAAGTGGGCAAGATTGGTCGTATGCTACCGACACACAACTCCACCACTCCATCATTCCATTACCTCCACTTCCCACGAGAAACGTGAATAAGGCTCAATGACTTGTATAAATAGGTTCTCCGCCCTATTTCAAAAACAACAAGGAAACGACTTGAGAACAACACAAGTTGAGCCTCAAATCAAGTGTTGATACCGTCATATTCAACCATTTTCTCACAAGTCATAAGCAAGCCAACATCTTCACAATCTCAACATCTTCTTCGCTTCCCTCCCTAAGATCAACCCCATCTCCTTCACTTTGTGACCAAAACAAGTCCGGAACGGCCATTTCTTGGTTTAGGCCGGACTTGCACAGTATTGATCTCTCGAACTACAAGCACTCACCGTGCAAAGGCATTTGTTGTAGGTTTAAATTCATTCCTCATCCACACCCCAAATTACCAAATTCTAAGCAGGAGTAGTTTTCACCCATCAACAATTGGCGACCACGGTGGGAGATTGATCTATCGGCTGCATGAAATTGAATCCTCAATTTTTCAGTTTCCATCTCGCAATGTATCCTAAACTACAGCGGTTGGGATATCATGGGAAGCATAGCTGGAATGCCGGAGGATGTCTTGGCAAATCGTTTCTGCAGATCACCGGGGAGGCAGAGCGAGACATTTCGCCTTTTGAATGATATAGCGGCACAATTACAAGAAGGGTCGACGAGCATCTACTCAGCAAAGACAAGAAATGTTGAATCATTAGCCAGAGTCACACCTTTACCTGAAGAGGCAAAAGAGCACGTAATCACAGGGACTCGTGGAGAGATGAACAACATGGCCCAGCCAACGAAGACTCGAGGAAACTCCACGCAGAGGAAAACTTACCCGAGTACCACAATGTCTCACGGATAAAGAAAGGGAGCTCGCAGCCTATGGAGCCCCGCTAGAAGATTTGTATTTCAAAACTCTTATTGAAGCACTAAGACCGCCCATCCGCATCGGCCTTCCAACCAACCGAGGAAACGCTTTGAGGAAGGAGAAATCAATCGGAAATGCCTGAATACAGAGGATGGAAACGTTCACCTCGGTCACTCAAAGTGACATTGCGGCATCTTCCACATCCTCTCGCCTAGGCAAACGATCCGCGGATGTGATGGCACTCGCGAATCTTCCAACTTCATCTCCGCTCCACGTCAAAGCCACGAGAGACGTTACAACGCCCACTAACGCAGAAAAGCCAGACTCAAGGTACTTACGTTTTCCCTTCCAAATGAAGAAGATTTCGAGCTGGCCGGAGACGTGGGTGCGAAATGGAGAGGTGGAGCTACCCCTGTATGGCGTCCGCCACCGATCAAGAAGTAATGGACCCGAGGTACTCTGTCATTACCACCGGTTCCTCCATCACCCCACCGGTGAATGCGCTTTGAAGCGCATTGTTCAGAGAAGCTCGGTTCAGAAAAATAGCCATGAGGATTTTCTTAGAGAGGCTACTCCTGGGCCCGATTTGTAGTGAGGCTTCAAAAGCAAGTAAGTTTTACTCAACAACTTTACAAGAGAGATAGTTTAGAATTCACCGGGGACTTAGCATCCCGCATGTGGAAAAAGAGGCTCGGTGATCAAACGCCATGTTTGTTTCCATTCGCCTCCCTTTTACATAACATTTGCAATCTCATGCGCAATCATTCATGACCAAGATGCAAATTTCATTTAACATAATCCCTTTCAAAAAGGTTGTTCACAAAACTATCTCAAAATAAGCCAATTCAATTACCTATTCAAAACCTAAGCCAAATTACGAAAGAAAATCCTCACTATCACTCAAAAAAGAAGAAACATCTAAAAAGAAGAGACAAGTATATGGCACAAATCAAGGAAAGTCCTTCAGCAACAACTCATCCTTCTGCGCAAGAGAGGCTTTCATCCTTTGGAGCACGGCCTGCTTCAGCTCCAGTTCCTTAGACAACTTCTCAACCTCTTCTTCCTGACGAGCAACACAGTCCGCGGAAGGGACTTCATCGTGCGCTTCGAGCTCCCGAATCTCTGAGAACCCTTTGAAGAACCAGGAGCATTGAAGCTGCATCGCGCAAACACGTCCGTATGGCACCTCCAATCTTCAATCACTTCTTCGAAACTGCTCCACTGGGCCGCAGCGCCATCCCCCGGGATGGAAACTAAAGCTTCTTGGACGCGGTTGACCAATGCAAGACGACTCCCGAGCTTCAGCAGCTGGTAGCAATATGGCCGTGTTTCTTCCAGATTGTCGTGTACAACTTTTCAAATCGGACCGGCACGCTCGAATCCACCAACCAACACATGACCCGAATAAGGGACAAGAAAAGGAGGATCGAACAAAGCCCCGTGCCGCATCACTGCACTGGCGACCGCGGGAGTCTTGTCGGGCCATGTGGAGGCCTTTCGTAAGAAGTCACCACAATAGCCATACTGGCCCTAAGGTCTGCTCAGATGGATGACAAGAGGAGCCGTCTCAACTGCCAGCTGCCACCGTCTCTCTTGCACTTACGCGCATCTATTTCACTGGGTGTTGATTTCCGTCACGACCCCGTCGACAAGATCACTAAGGAAAGCGCCTTGTTCAACCGAGCTTGCATCATCTCCTCGGAAAAAGGAGCGGTTTCTCCAGACTTCTCAAAGATGAAGGTCCATACCGTCGACTTCTCAAAGCATGAAGGTCCGTACCGCCGAGACTTCTCAACATGAAGGTCCGTACCGCCAGACTTCTCAAAGATGGAGACCAAGCACCACGGCCTTCCCGTTTTGAATGCGTGCCAACCTTGTGAAGGCATTATCTTTCGAAATTCCCCGATTTAAAAACAAGGATCGTTTTTAGAAGAACTTGCACTTGGAAAATGAAAGAACCGATGGGAGGAGGTTTAAATACGCATATTAGAAGAATTGAGGATTAGGACCGCATGCTTGCCTCTTAGGGTCTCTCTCCTACTTGGGGACTGCAATCCTCGGCTCTTGTCCGTTTGGATGGAAGTGGCTTCAACCGGAAATGCTTCATCAAGACGTCACAGATGGCTCACTACGGAATTTCACAACACTCTTCGAAAATTTCGGGAAGATCATAGTTGTTTCCCCCAAAATTCTTTATACCTATCGGTCACCACCGGGTTTCTCCCAATAGGCCGAAGGGAAGGCTCACCCGGTCTAAGAACACATTGGCGTTAAGAATTTGTGGAAGGAATTCTTCCGGGAGCCCCAAAGTGGATTCGATAAATGGGACACCCCGATCAAATCCCATCCGCGAGCAGCCTGGCCAATGTTGTACTGAGTCACGTAAAATTCTCCGTCGAATAGAGATGGGACATATCTCGGAATGCAAACATACGCAGTAAATAATTTCCCGGATCTCATGGTCTTGACATCAAGACGCAACACAACGCCAAGGATCGTCAAGAAAGGTCTTTGGGTCGAACGACTTTAAGAGTGAATCGGCCCCCATGGGCGAAAATCTACGGAAGAAATGTTGTCAAATACCTCCACAAGTCTCGCACCGGCTTTAGGACGCTTCTTATTCCATCGGAGTATTCTCGAGCCGCCGTACAAGTTAACGAGTGAAGGTGCAGGAGTAGGAGCATAACTTCTGAAGTGTTCCCATAAGAGCGCCTGAAGAAAAGCGAAGTGAACGTGCGACTCCACCTTCTTGTACCCGTTAGAAACGTGCATATCCATTACTAAAGCATCCAGATGAGAATACAACGATCCAAGGAACAATGCACCTAGAGGAAGAACTTCACCGCGCTTGACCTTTATAGCAATCTTAACAAGCTCACCTCTTATGGTCTTCTTCCCCGAACCATCATCAAATATATCCCCGGATAGCCATAAAGACAGGAACGCAATCACGTCGAGCTCTTGATTCAACTCGGGTCTGTAAGACCACTCCGAAACCCACCAAGTATAAAAGCATCTCGCATCCTTTCTCCTCCTTGTCCGACACTCGAATTCCTCCGCCTTTTGAAGTATAGCATCATAATTACTTTGTTCCGCATCGAGAGCTCGTAAAAAGACTTCCCAAGAACAGTGTGTTCATTAACGCGCTACACTCTCCAAAGTAATGGTCATCTCTCCCCATCTAGATATGGCTGTGTGAGTAGAAATACGCCACCGAGAAATGAAGATGATCAAGCCCGCGGTGTCTTTCCTAATTTCGAGGGTAGCAGATGCCATGACCGCATCGAGAATTTGTGCTTTGGTCAAATTGTCCTTAATGACCTTATCACTCAACATACGTCTCATCCATCCTTCATAAGAACCCAGTGGAGCATGGCAAATTTTGAAGTCAATAGGAGAAGGCGGATATTCATTCTCTCGGGAGACAAAACCTCATCACAAGTGCGGAAGAAGAGAATGGATCAAAGATCCATATTTTCCGAATCGGGAAAGCAAGACTATCTTATGAGAAGGATGTTTCCTATTATTTGGAAAAGACAAGGTGAATAACTCATCATTGATGTTCTAAGATATCCTTGAAACTGCCAACACTTCCCGACACGGCTTTTGACATTATCTTCGAAGACATGTTGATAGGAGATCTCTTCTTTCTACCGCAATAAGATAAAAGACAGGAGTTAGAACTTGTACAAAAGCACATGAGGAGTATAGTCACACGGCAAGACACAATTCACGAGCGGAGCATGCAATGGCCGGTCCAAATACCATTCAAATCCGGTACAAAATTCGGTCGATTTGACAGTATGAATTTTAGTCCGGTACAAGTTCATCGGTATTGATTTCAAGTTCTAAGTATAACTTTCAAGTCGGTATAAGTTTCAAACTTCAGTCAAGCATATGTGAATAAGACCCACGTTCCTAAGATACACGGCGGGCCCGCATTCATCCGCATACATCACAACACAATTTTCTTTATTCATGGGAATTGTGTCTACGGGATTCAAGCTAGATGGCGGAAAAGGCTAAGCATGCACATGTCTTACAAAGGTGTTTACCTAAACAAACTAGGGTTTCACCGTTAAAAAAAAAAAAAAAAAAAAAAAAAGTGCGAAACTTACCTCGGACGGGCGGCAACTCCGACGGTGGCGGTTTCCGGCGGCGGCTCCGGCAGCAACTATTGGCAGCAGCAAAGTCACGGACGGGAGCCGCTTTGACAACAAAAAAAAAAAAAAAAGAAAATTCGTGAGAAAAAAGAAAAGGGGTTTGGCTTCTTTTATAGACAAAAATTAGAAGAATCCCAATAGAACAAGGATTCCTCTTTTGTTTGGTTTCCTCTTCTGATTCAAATACCCAAAGAAAGAAACCGGCCCCACCAGGGATTCCATACAAGCGTGACGGCGTGGAAAACTAGCGGTCGGCCGACACTCTTCCGGGTAAACTCCTTTTACCTTGTCTTTCTCATGTATGCATGTCACCATCTCATGCCTACCACACAATAATGTAACCATTATGTGCTAGGCAGGGGACTTAATGTTGATGGTGGATTTTCGTTTAAGGTTAAATTTGTAAGTAACCATAAAATCATGCGCTGACATCTTGTAAAAGATAAAGCCGTTTATAAGTGACGGATACTCCTCACTTAATTCACCAAGAATGGAGCATGCAAGCAACAATCCCATTCTCGTGAATACATGAAATTCCTCCAGGTTGGAGCATGCAAAGAACAATCCCTTCCCCGTGAATTTCATATCACGCCTTGTATTTCCGTACCCATTATCGGTGTGGCATGACGACTCGAGTGTTACTCTTGCAGCAGTAACACGAACCTCCAAGCACTATAATGAATCCATGTACGAAATACCCGCACAAAGCTGATTCTCGGTGTGTTATACTAGCCCGAGCCCTCTCGGTGTGTTATACTAGCCCGATTGGAGCCCTCCGAGTGTGTTATACTAGCCCGATTGAGCATCCGGACTTGACTGTATCGGCCTCCGGATATGATTCGATTGATCATCCAACTCCACAAGCATGATTGGATGACCACGAGATCAATTCCATCACCCCCAAGCGGTATGGAATACACACGGCCTTAGCTCGCCGAGATATGATCCGATCGCAGTCATCCAACTCCGCAAGCATGATTGGATGACCACGATCAATTCCATCACCCCCAAGGTGTATGGAATACACACGGCCGACCCGCATGGTCGACCATTGGCCTTTGCTTGCCAAAAGAAACCGTTCATACCAAGCATTATGACGGAAAATCCTAAATTAGGGATTGCGCATATTACATGTGCCGCAAAACGGTCTAAACCATCCATCTTCGCAGGCATAGATGGAGGGTGTAGATGTAGACTCAAAAGGCCCGGAGCATGTCGACACAACCACCATGTGACCGCCTACACAATTGACCAACCCGGTCAAAACCAACAATGTTTGGCCGTGACAAAATCGTCACCCAAACAGAGGAGGCGCACGGCTTTGAAAACCAAAGCTAGGGTTTTGAGCATCACGAGCGTCCATCTTCTCCGGCACTAACGGAGGGTCCCAGATTAGATTAGCAGTCCCGGCCATACCAAAGCATGACCACCGTGGGCCCATCTATCTCCTCATACGGTCGGCCAAGGCACATCATTCCCTACCAACCCAAAACGTCCACTCAAACTCTCGCGGTTACACCTCCCAAATCCTAAATTGATCTCGACCGCTCAACTTCACCGGACGAATTGGGTGGCTTAGATCGCGTTTTCATGAGACGGTGAGACATGGGCGTGAACATCAGCCCGCCACTTTCACGCCAAACCAACCGGCCAAGACCGACCAAGCTAGGTCGTCTTGGAAAACGCACGAAAGAGAGCATGGCGCGCGGCTTCCTTGCGGCATCAAACTCCTATCGCAAATCGATCTCAACCACTCAACTTTACCGGTCGAATTGAGTGGCTTAGATCGCGCCTTCTTGGGAAAGTGAAGTATGGACGTGCTCACCGGCGTGTTGTCTACACACATGCCCGGCCTGGTCCTCTTCAAAACCTTTCCCATGCTTGGTTTCTACTAAGCTAAAGAGTGATGCTTGCGCACCTCTTTAAAAAAACCTAATTTCATCAACGGCCGCAGATGAGTGTCTCAAACATCATCTCATCCGTCCGACTTCACCAGCCTTGGTTATACAACCCCCGGGTCGGAGTTATTTGGTTAGTGAGGAGTCATTACCCATCACTTTACCACACCGTAATGCGCACTCGCATAAAATACACACGATACTCCACAAGTATCGACTTTCGAATAACGCAGCTTATTCAATTCAAGATTACATGCTATCTTCCGTGGATCCACGATCCACATTCCGGACATCAATCATGTCACAAATCGGGGATACTTGCTGGGGTATTGGTCTGGCGGTTTACAGCGTGCAGCGTGCAACGCGCCATTACAAGAACGTGTTAGGAAGTCATGGACGGTTAGAGATGAACTGGAGAAGTGGGCAAGACCGGTCGTATGCTACCGACACACAACTCCACCACTCCATCATTCCATTACCTCCACTTCCCACGAGAAACGTGAATAAGGCTCAATGACTTGTATAAATAGGTTCTCCGCCCTATTTCAAACAACAAGAAAAGAAACGACAGAACAACACAAGTTCAGTCGACAGAAATCAAGTGTTGATACCGTCATATTCAACCATTTTCTGTTACAAGTCATAAGCAAGCCAACATCTTCACAATCTCAACATCTTCTTCGCTTCCCTCCCTAAGATCAACCCCATCTCCTTCACTTTGTGACCGAAACAAGTCTGGAACGGCCATTTCTTGGTTTAGGCCGGACTTGCACAGATTGATCTCTCGAATCTACAAGCACTCACCGTGCAAGTGCATTTGTTGTAGGTTTAAATTCATTCCTCATCCACACCCCAAATTACCAAATTCTATAGAGTAGTTTTCACCCATCAACAACGTGAAAATGAAAAATGAAGTGATTAGATCCGATGTTGAAAAGAGGGAGGGTAAATAAGGAAACAAAAAAAATGTTAATGGATCCTGATGGGCTTATAGATAGGGAGGGGTATATTTATTATGTGATAAGGGTGTTTGTGAAGCCCCATCAATACAAGGGTCATTTATATAATTACCACTTAAAAGCCTAAGGTCATTAGGCTCTACGTTGAACGGTGACCCTCACCCTCACATAGAATTGCTCCGTTTCACTTTTCCTCAAAGGAGAGAAAAAGAAGTTTTTTTTCCACAAAATAAAGGAAGTTTTTAATTAGAAATCTAACTCCTTTAAAAGCCTAAGGTCATTAGGCTCTACGTTGAACGGTGACCCTCACCCTCACATAGAATTGCTCCGTTTCACTTTTCCTCAAAGGAGAGAAAAAGAAGGTTTTTTTCCACAAAATAAAGGAAGTTTTTAATTAGAAAAGAATCTTCCCGGAGAGAAAATCGTGCGAGAGAGTTTTTGTTCTTTTTTCTCAGAACCCTCATAACCCTAATATTGTTTCCCACCACCCACGACTCTCTTCTCCACCACCTTCCTCATATCCCTAATATTTTTTCTCATAACCCTCTAACTCCTTTATTTCGTTCCTTTCTCTCCGAATACGATATGGTAATTTTTGGTTTGTTGATTTTTTTACTGTGGTTCAAAGTTGAATCGAAGGATGTGATGCTTTTATGGTTGTTATAATCGGATTGATGCAAAGCAAAACGATTAGGTATTACTTTTTTTTTTTTTTTTTTTTGATTGATTAATGGCAAGGTTATCTTCTTTCTCATCTAGAGTTCTGTTTGATTCGAAAATTGGGTAAGAACTCTAACCAAGGTTATCTTCTTTCTCAAATGACAGGGAATCAAAAGCTATTGAAACAAACTACATTAATGAAGAGAGTTACAACTTGATAATTTGATTCGTGATATTCACTATATTGCTTATATTGGGCATAGAGAGAGATTCGTATGCTTTTTCAATGGGTTCCATATACAGTTCTTGTCCAATTTATAGTAGATTTTTAAGGGTTTCGGTAAGACCATGCATCCTTATTATTATAGTATTACGATATGAAAAATTACTCACTTGAGCATGCCTATGTGATCCAGCGATATCATGTAGCGTGAGGATTTTATAGTTTCACTCTCTTCTTTTTTTTTTTTTTGTGGAAGGTTCCCTAATATACACCTATCAATTTTGAGATGACATGTGACAGAAGATCATTAAGGATCTCCTTTTACCATCCTGTTTGGTAAGAATTAAAAACCCCTTTATCAAGTTGTAAGTTACTTGAATATTGTGTACTTACATATGTACAATTACTATTGACAAATGCACATTCATTGTCTATTCATATACTTAAGACACCATGCATACAGGTCTGTGCTGCAACGGCAGCGCACCTGGCTTCAAGTCCAGAAGGATGTGTGTTTGATTCATGCCATACTGCTCTACATTTCTGTTTTTGCTGATATGGAAATCTAAAGAACTGTTATGCTTCATCTATACTTGAAATTGTATCATATAAAATTATCACATCAGCTAGCTTTGATCGGTTCGTTTCGTCGCAATTAATTTATCAATGTAATTAATTTTTGATATACTCTTGCTTTGGGATTTGATTGAAAATATTGTCTAATGGGTTATCATTCTTGAGTAACATCGAATTCCTCCAAAGGTATGCTATTCAAGTTACTACAAACTTCAACTACTAACATTTTATTTTAGTGTTGTTCACGGTTTTGTAAATACTATTGACCTTCCGCTTTCACCAATCGTAGTGTTATGTCGTTTTCTGTTAACGTGGTTGATTGGCGTGTTCTAATTTATCCAAATATCATCAGGTAATGTTATGTCGTTTCTATCAACATGGTTTATTCAAATACCATCCAAATTTATGAAACTCAATGAGAAATCTTTCCAGCTGCTAACCCCTAACAAGGCAATCCTCCATGTTAATTAGTATCTTCTATTTTTTCTTAATAAGTGGTTGTATTCAAATCTTATGAACCTTTTTTTTTTCTCGGGCAGGAAATGAAGATGGCCCCTAAAATTACATTAGTTCTCAGAGGATCTCTAAAATTGTTGTCTACTAGACTCTCGACCAACCTGTTCGATGGAGAGGAATAAAAAAATGCCGACATCTCCACAAACAAAGTTATCATCGTGGATGTGGGCAGGTTCAGTCAGAAGGTAAGTTATCACATCAAAATTTCAAATTACATTCTAAAAAAATCCATATACACAATTTTTACATTACATGCCGATGTAAATTTTGCTTACTGTTACCTTCTCCCATGTTTGCCTAACATGTTGTTGTTCGGTTCTAATCTTCTGAACCCCAAACCCAGAGTTAAATATGATCTTCCAGATTACGTGAAGTCCCTACCGTCTAATAGACTCTCAACTAGTTGTTTGATGGGGAGGAATGGAAACCATGAAACAAGTCCAATGCGAGTTTCTAAATATTGGGAAGAGATTAACTTTGTCTCCCCTAAGGAAGTTACCATCCTGGATGCGGTCTCCACAAGCGAAGTCACTACCAACGAATTCAATAAGTTTTTCTTGCAAGGGTTGTAAAACTTATCCAAAAATGTAAGAGTTTAGGACAAGTCGAGCACCGGTTCGCACGCACATCTAATAGCTTCTCACCAGTTCACCGCTCAATCGTTTTCCTTACACGTTCATAGGCCGGCAACTCACCCGTTTAGCTATTCTTTGATCCACTATGTTTTCTCGTTCGGTCATTCACTTGTTACTCACTTTTTAGATGGTCGTTTTTACAAAGACCGCTCCCTTATTGAAAATAAGGACTTGAATATTGGGTTTGAGGGTTCTTGGGTTATCTCTAAATTATCTAGTATTTTTTACTTTTAAATAGTTAATG